>BSSO01007658.1:0-10810 GCA_030267885.1 Mesembryanthemum crystallinum | reverse complement strand
GAATGAGAAGATCAAACCTAAACCGACTATTAAATAACTTAATTTTTTGACATGCACGCATGGTGTGCATTAAAATATTAGTGTCTAAATATGCTGTTTGTCATTTCATAACAAAATAATTGACCATTTCTGTGTTGAACTGATATTTCAGTCAAAAAGAGAATCCAATGATAGCAGTGATCCTGTACCAGAAGAGAATTCCAAGTAAGCAATCTCTTTTTCATCGTCTGAAACCTATATTGTATTCAATAAGTCAAATGTAATCTGCTGGTATTGAAATCTTTAACTACTTACTAGGGCCCGTCTCCACCGCGTGGTCGAAACTCGAAAAGCAGTCCTCCGGAGAGAACAAGCAATGGTGTATGCTCGTGCTTTAGCAGCTGGATATGATATTATTAATTTGGATGACCTATTATCGTTTTCTGATGCTTTTGGAGCTTCCCGCTTGAGGTACATAATTCATCTGTACTATGCATTTTCATGATTGAAGAATTTAGTATTCCCATTTTCTAGTTTATTTGTTCTGGGTGTTAGCCTTTTTCCTCGGCGAGGCTAAGGGGTTCCGCTCAACGCACCTCCTCGGTACTCCAATCACCACCGAGTAAATTTGTGTAGGTGCTCCTAAAAAGGCTCTGGTGTATAAATTGTAGATTGTTTACCAGTGGGCTAAACACCACCTCTTGAGTCATTTCCATGTTCTAGTTGAACTTGATGGATGAAAAGCATCTTACATTTAAATGATGTCAGGATTTTCTTTAGTCTCCTGGACTTTGCTTTGATATTTAAAAATATTTTCCGGTATATTCTGGACTGGGTTTGATGATGTCTCTGTTTTTCATTCATCTAGGGAAGCATGCATCAATTTCAAGGATCTATGCAAGAAGAAAAGTGAAGATAGGCTTTGGGTGGATGAGATTGCTGCAGTGCAGGCTATTATGCAGCCAGACTTATCATACTTGGGAACATCTGGAATCATCCTTGCTGGTGAAGATACTGATCCTGCTCAAAATTTCATGATGGGTGGGCAGCAGAATGGCAGCACAGATCTGTCAATGTCTGATTCAATGACCAGTCACGGAAGCTCAGATGCAAATCAAGGTGCACCTTAGTTCGTTCTGGTTTCTGTCAAAATTTTCAAATTACGTCTTTGTGGTCAATTATTCATAGTAGTAATTCCAACATTGATCCTTGTCTCAAGTCTCGACATGGCTTAATTGCTGTAACAACTACATTTCTTTATCTTGCTGTCTATCTTGCATTGGGTTACTTTCCTCATTTAGGTATGTTTGTATTGTGTTCAACTATATCTTGTTAGTTATATTTGTTATAAGCCATAGAAGCATGTCTTGATTTTCACAACGTTGGATTTTCCCTATTACATTCAGCTTTTTTCTGCCCATTTTAATCATATTGTTTTAGGCCAATTAACAAATAATATTTATATGGAGTCATATGTTGCTTCGCATTCATGTCAGTCTGCAATTTTGCAATCAATTGCAGTACTAAAATCGCAGCTGCAGTCGTAACCGCTGTAACGATCACAACATCGTGTAAAGGAAGTGTTCTAGGTGTCACGTAATAGATTGCGATTATCGTGCTGTGAGCTTTTATCGGCCATGTTGACCGCTTTTCAACTCATTATTGGTTGTATTGGTCATTAATTGGCTCTTCTTTGGTCTTATCGGCCATTTTCCCAGTACATATCTGCTGTTTCAGACGCCCAATCATGTACCGGATTTATTCCTGTACCAACGAACTCAAAAGAAACCGTTGTGTATTAACCGATACATCACATATCAGCCGATATTTGATTTCTTAATCCATTGTCCATTACTTTCCAGCGTGTTTTGAGTAAATTTACTTCTGTTGGTTGTCATGGTATCATTAGTTATGTTTGTGATACATATCAGTTTATTATGGATTATTTCGCTAACATCATGTACTGATGAAATGTAGATAATGGTTCCTCTGCATCAGCTCAGACAGTTCCAACAGATGCAAAAGCGCAAATACCTAATCCATGGGCAAACCACTTTCCTCAGTATTTGAGGAACTTTCAAGGTCCAGTATATCATCAAATGCCTCCCTATCAAGGGTATGCCTTCCCAGGAATGCAGGTTGCCCCTCCATATTATCCTCCAAATATGCAGTGGCCTCCAAATGCTGATCAAGAATCACACCATCGCCGTAATCACAAATCGTCATCCAGGAAGAAGGACAAAGGATCTAAATCACGGGGATCAGAGAATGAGAAGCAAGATGGGTCCACTGAGCCCAGTGGCTCTAATTCTGAGACGGACACTGATTCTTCCGCAGAGAGGTCTCATAGGAAAAGACATGGGAAGAAATCTTCAAGAAAAGTTGTCATACGCAATATAAATTACATTACTTCCAAAAGAGATGGAGAAAAGAATAGTGATTCTGAGACAGATTCATCTGAGGAAGGCGATTATTTGGATGGTGGTTCCCTAAAGCAGCAGCTGGAAGATGCAGTTGGTTCCTTCGAAAAACACCAGAAAACATCCTCTCGCCAGCACAGAAAACGGAATGGCTCCAAGCATCTCAGTTCTGTGGACGAGGATAATGAGGATATTTCTTCGAAGAATAATGGAAGTAAAGGAAATGAAAACTGGGATGCTTTCCAGCATCTGTTGCTGAAGGACGAATCAAACAATAATGGTCCTGAGTCAGTCCAGGTGGGAGAGGATCATTTTGCTGCAAAATTGGAGGAGCAAAATTCGTATGCATTTAAGAAGGAAGCAGAGGAAAGAGCAAAGCAAACACCTTTTGCTGCTGATGTTTTATTTATGACTGAAAAGGGCGCAGGAGATGATGGCAGCATTGGTAAATTCAATGTTGAAAACTTCGACTCCACTAAGAGTTCCCTCCCGAAGAAAGGTAATTCTCCTGAAGAATTTATGTTTGCACAAAGAAATGAAGAACCAGAAAGTTATAGACGGGTGACGGTATCTGACGATGCTGCCCATTCGTCTGTAATTAAAAGTCATACCAGTGATGATTGGTTCATTAGCAAGCAATCGACTGAAGCAACAAATCAGGGAGAAAATAATCATCTCGGATTCATTGATGGAGACTATGTGACAGTAGCGTCTGACCAGGTTGAGAAGAAAAGGAAAGATGTAGTAATTGACGATTCTCTCATGATTCAGGGACGACTGATGGATGACCAAGCTGAGTCCCAGATGCGGACAGATATTAGCTTTGTTTCTGATATTGTTGAGGCTTCCCATAATGAAAATGGTATGGCGCAATTGCCACACAAGAATTCTGAACCACATGGCTTCTATGAACCAGTTGATCTTTACATGGTTCGAGATCGTGATACAGTTGTGGAACAACCAGTGCCTTCTTGGACCCCAGAGATGGATTATTCAGTGAGTCCTATCAAAGCGCAATCTGATGCAGATGTGTGTGCTGACTCAAACTTGACATCTAATGAAAAGGGTCCAAGCAACAAAAAGACTGGAGGTTCTGTCACCAAAACTTCAAGTAAAGATGCAAGGTCAAGAGCCTTGGGTGGAGCTTTACGGAAAGGTAAACCTGACACAACACCAGGGAGCAAAAGGTCAACTTTTGGGACTAAATCATCTGATTCCAAGACCCAGCTTGAGAAGGTATTGCACACTTGCACAGGGAACGCTTTCACCTTCAGTGTAGATAAATTATATAATTTGGATGCCAATGAAAATATCAAACAGCCTCTCTGTTCTCATAGGGATNGGCGGAAGTCTCTTTGGAGGCATAGGGGTAATGTTGATGTTGAATTGAATGAAAATATCCTTCCAAATTCTTTTACCAACTTTGTTTTGCATACTATCTATGTGAGGATTCATGCAAACAAGTTCCTAGAATTTAGAACACATTTCATGCTTTATAGCCTCAGTTCCTCTGATTTGCTAATTGGATACATTGGAAAGTGGAACAAACTCTGCTTGGTTTATTGCAAAGCCAGAATTCTTTTCCGTGCAGACCTCTTCTTTCAAGTTTCATTATAATGATTTCTTGTTTCACATATCAGTTTGTTGTAATCATTGTAAACAGGATGCAGAGAGAAGAAGGAGAATGGAAGAGTTGGTTCTTCGAAGGCAAAAACGAATTGCTGAAAGGAGTGCTGTCAGTGGTGGTAGCCCAATGACTTCTAGGAAGTCTCAAACGGGAACCAAAGCCATGTCAGCTGAAGAAACAAAGAAGCCCAAGGCCATCCTCAGGACTTCCACCATTGAGCGACTTGCCGCTGCTAAAACAAGCCCAAAGGTAACTACCGCTCAACCTAAGAAAACAGTTTCTAAGGTAAACAATGGGTCACAAAAGAATGCCAGTACAGATTCTAAGAAAGTGGTTACGACCAAGACCAAAACTTCAGAAAAGAAACCTGGAGATGAAAATGTAAACGGGGTCAGTTCATTTATTTCTGATGCTAAGGAGGTAGAAGGTATTGACAAGATCGATGGTTCTGTACCACCAATGGAGTTGCCCTGTGTGCAAGAAGTACATGCTTCTAATGAGCCTGATGATTCCAAGGACATCAAAGAGCTGCATATAACATCTTCTGTCCTTAATGAGGATGTAAAAGCAGTTTCACAAACGGATACTTCGAATGAAAATGGAATCAACCTTCGTGAAGATCATTCTACAGAGGTGGCTTCTGTCCAAGAAGAAGTTGAAGAGATACCTGAAGAATCTGTCCCTCTTCCAGAAGAGCGGAAGTTTTCTGGTGATCATGTTCTAATTGCTCCTGAATTGAGTATCCATCCTGTGCCAGAGTCTCCCACCAAAACTTTGGGCTCTGCTTTGATTGTTGCTGAAAAGGCTACCGCAAATGGAAATGTCCAAAACTTTCCTGAAATTTCAGAGATAGAAGAATCTACTCCCCCACAAAATGAAATGAGCCTAGATCCAATAATCCAGTCGAGAAAGAAATGGGACAATGCTGAAAACTCTCCGAAAGCAACAAAGGGATTTAGGAAGCTTCTTATGTTTGGTCGAAAAAGTTAAATTTTTTTGTTGAGATGATAAAATTCTTTCCCATCCATTTTGATCGTCCTGCCGTGTTTATGTTACAGATGGTAAAATAAAGAGCCACCACGGCCATCTAGTGCATAATTTCATCACTCAACTCGACATACGACATTACAAGGCGGTTCAGCTCACTGGTAATCTCTATACATATTTGCCTTTTGACAGTTGCTGCCAAGTTTGAAGAGCCAGTTCAGTTATCAGATCCTGCTGTAATTTATACAGGCTATACGGTGTGTGTACATGATTTCTCTATCTCGTACATTATTCAATTTGATTCTTTGTTGATTGTGTTTGCTGATTGTATTCTTCGAATAAAATATCTCTGTATGTAGTTGTACACCCTTGTAATACAATTTCTTTCAATGTAGCACGATTTTGTTTGAAACTGCAATCATTTTGCTCATTATCTCTTTATCAGGAGATATGAATATCATCATTGGTTGGTTTTGTGATAAATAAGGGTATAAATCAACTGTTAATGAAATCGAACAAAAACTATGCCACCAGATGCGTGTCAAGAACATGAGCCGAGCTAGGCAGCGCGCATGGAGACGACTCCCCATTCTAACGTAATTGAAAGCCTTGTAAAACAAGGAGGTAAGTATATAAACCACAAAAGGGTCTTTAAACTACTATTGTGGGACTCTTTACCCACTTACAACAAGGGATAAAGACAAGGGAGATAGATAGGCCAAATCGTAAGCAAAAAGCAAGTAAACAACCGATACACAAGGTCCTCACAATCAACTTTTTAAGAGCTTAAGCTGATGGATGAAGGTCCAATTTTTAATCCTTTAATTGCGTCTTTAAACTTAGATTGTACTACATCTTTACACCAAGGAAGCTTGGGATGGACATGGCCCAAAGGCAAATCATCATCATCTATTCCCTCATCCTTCATAGAACATTTTGCCCTGTTAAAGTGGGTGTGTCCCACACTGATAAATGACGAGGCATTGAGTTTGTTTATAATCAAGTGAGTTATTCCACCTAATGCCATTTGGTTTTAGGTTGATTTAGAATGTTTTCACTTGCTTGAATTGTCGCCCAAATTAAACCAAACTCTACATGCTACATCCCACTTTCATAAAGAATCATGATATTCGATTATTTTCATCCATATGAGACTCTATAGAGTGCATATGCCTGCTTATCTTTATCATTCGAGGGGTTCGTGAGGAAGTGGTGGATGAGCCTGAATATCAGTGCAGAGTACTATTCATTTCTCCATGTCCTTTGAATTCAGAGATCAAAAGCCAGCATCATTATAACAGTCTTGGTGAGGTGGAGAGTACCTCCTATAGATATTTAGCCTGGGTTCTTGAAAGTTTGAGTTTGAGTCCTTTTTCTCTAATTACTCCAAGTTAAGGCTGCGGAATTGGGAGGTTGCACCAATTGTGCTATATTTCGCCCCTTTTGGTAAGTCGTGTTTTTAAATTCATTGCATAATCTGTTAGAAAGAAATGATAATTACACTCTTGTACTCTCAACTTTAGAGAGCGACTCATAGACTTGGTAGTCATTGTTTAAAATTTTTCGTTTACCTTTTACTTTATTTTGTGAGAGAAGGTGGGTAAACTAGCAAGTAAAAGTGTACATATAGCACTCCTCTCGATGAGAATATAGACTACTTTTTCTTTTCTCTCTTTTGCTCGAGTTCATTAATGGCTGTAGCTCAACAACATGAGAACCAAAGAATGAAAACTAAACAGTTAATAGGAATAACCAACCTAGATATAAAGTAAAACTCTCCCAAAGACGCAGTTAATAATCCGTTCAAGTGATTCTCCTAGAACAAACTTCTCTTCCCTTCACTTTGAGAAAATTAATTTGATATACCCCCCTTCAACTGAACTAAACAAATAAATGGCATGTCTTATAGTAGTATCCGAATGTGTATACCCAAGACTTAATTATACTCCCTCTGTCCCATATTTAACTTTTATAAACCTCAATTTTTGTCCCATATTTAGCATTCAAAATCCAAAAATCACCAACACTTTCCTATAATACCCCCCACTAATTCACAAATATAATAAATAAATAAATAAACCTTATTTCTCTCTCCAATCACTCTCTCTTTCCCCATATAATATTATTTCTCTTACAAGGCCAAACTTGACCACAAACTCTCTCCTTAATATGAAATTTTTTTCAGTGATTGTCAACCACTATAATTTATTGCCAACCACTACAAGTTATTCTAATTTTTGTTTAGGTAAATCTATTGTTGTAATTAGATGAACTAATCATATGTTATAGCTATTAGTCATGACTGATAAGCTTATTTGGTCATGACTTTGTATTTTATTTTTATCTTTAATTGGTCATGACTAATAATTATAAAAAAAAAGTTGGTTATGACTAATTTGTGCAAATAACTTCAATTAATAATAGGTCAAATTTGCCTAATCATTATCGACGACTAAGATCGTCATGTTATAGTGATTTGTCCTACATTATAGTGGTTGACAACCACCAACGAGGCTTCGCCTTAATATTTATGTCATACCTATTTATGAAAGTTAAATACGGGATAAAGGGAATAGTATTAGCTATAGATAAGGTAAAGTTTTTTTTTTTTATAATTAGAAAAACATTTGCAGAAATATTCACCGTAACAAAGTTAAATTGAAATATATTTGACTTTGTGTGTTAACGGCTTGACGCACAGCTCGAATGACAAAAGAAGCTTGACCGACAAAGGAAGCAACAATGCCATCAACAAGAATGTGTAGTTGTCAGTTGTCATTCACATTTCAAAAGCTTAACTTATCCACCGTCTGCTAATATTTTGCTTGGGTCATATCTACCCTCAGGTCCGGATGTTCTCCGTTGGAATATGATTTCTTTTTTTTTGTATTGTATGTGTTGGTAGTTGGAAAACGACTTCACCGACACTTCATTTTGGTTTTGCTTCAAGGACTATGTTTGACTTTTTTTTTTTTTTTTTTTATGAAATATTTTTTATAAGACGGTCAAACATGTTATTTTAAAACTAAAAAAATATTTGAAAACTATCACTTTGCAGTATAAATCATCATTTTTTTGTTTATGGCTATTTGGCAAAAGTAACTATAAGTCTGTAATTGTAAATGATGCTAGTGCATCAGCACAAGAAATAACTAAGGGAACAACACAGGGAGCATGACCAACAACAACCAAGGAAAGTAGGAAACATCATTGGGAACAATCTGGGAGGATGATGAATCATTCGGAATTACTTGCTTGGGTAGCAAGAAGTGTGATCGGCTGGCAATTATAGGACGTGGATCGAGTCTTGAGGTGATTTTATTTAGACGCTTAATACTCGTGCACTATATAAGCACACTCTGTGGCTTTATTTTAGTAGACGTGTGATGATCAATGGAAATGTAAAAAATAAGTGATTGATTTAAAAGCTCGTTAGTTTCAGTGATTGGCTAATAACCTTTTCAAGATCACTTGAGCAATTGAATTAAAACCCTTAATTTCAATGATGAACAAAAGAATTTAGTTCTTGTTGATGAATTTCAATTTGAGCGATTAGTGTAATTCATAAGTCTATATCCCCTATATTTAGGTTTTGTTCATAAAACCACAAGAAATTTTGTAACTATCTGATTACCCCTTTATTACCCACCTTATTACCTTTCCGAATACGTACAATGCGAGTTGTAGCTGCATATAAAAGCTTCATTAAGAAGATGGAAGAAACCTATATGTGCAACATGTTCAGAGAATGTGGATAATGTATATATATGGCTCTTTAAAAGGAAAAAGTTGTATTATATCAAGAAGAAGGTAATTTAGACTAGCCAAAAAAAAAAAGTAAAAAAAAAAAAATTCCTTGTTTTACATGATTTGGCAAGGAAAAAATTAAATAAAATGAGATGGTGTGGTCCTATGTATTGGTTGTGCCTAATATGTTGGTGGCTAGGCTAAAGCAGCAATTGAGAATCAGAAGAATTGGTGGAGTTATTATGCCTCTTTCACAGCTTAACAATTGGTTTTTGACTTCAGCTTATTTGTGATGGATATATAATAAGGCCAAGTGTTTTAGATTGTGTCTTGTTTTCCATGTGTTGGACTCACAGGATGTTTTAGTGTTTGTTTGGCAGTAAATGGATGTTTATAGGAGATCAGAC
The DNA here is from genome assembly GCA_030267885.1 of Mesembryanthemum crystallinum. Lineage (NCBI taxonomy): Eukaryota > Viridiplantae > Streptophyta > Magnoliopsida > Caryophyllales > Aizoaceae > Mesembryanthemum > Mesembryanthemum crystallinum. The sequence continues at coordinate 1,643 of BSSO01007658.1, read as the reverse complement.
ACTTAGTAGATGAGTCCTTTTGTTGTGATGAGGGTATGCCCCTCTATCTAGCTTGAAATTGTACTTTGAAGTTGGAAAAAAAAAACTATCTCCAAATTTGAATTTTTGTACCATTTCCCCTTTTTTAAGGTATTGTATATCATGGACTCCACACAAGATATATAGTTTAGTGAAAATAAAAACAATATTGAAAGTGCATGTTTTGTTGTTAATTCGTGAATCTTCCACTAAATGTAATTATGTAATTGTTTAGTCTTTTGTTTAGTTTTGCTTTTTTAATTTAAGGACATACTCGGTAAACTTGACTGTAATGATAGTTATTAGCTCTTGTAATAGTTGCAGTTGTTTTAGTAGTCATTATCAAGTTGGTTATATAGTAGTTAGTTATAAACAATTTTTTTGAATGAGTGTTATTACAAACGATTTTAAAATAGGATTGTTATTCGTTGTACATGAAAATTGGTACTTGTACATGAAAATTGGTCATTTAATATACTTTGAAAGTTGTACAAGTATTTCACAGTAATAACAGTTCCATAATTTAGAACTTTCTTAAAAAAATTGAAAAGTATGAAGTTGAAACTGTTACACCAAATTCTATTTATCTAAGGGGTTAGGTAAGCGACTAATTAGTTATTGTTTCCTCCTTAACTGTATTATAAAAAAAAAAAAAAAAACAGATGGCAAATAATACTCCATCCGTCTCGTAATTACCTTTCAAAAACACTATATTTTTTGTCCCAAAATTAGCTTTCAAAACACATAAAATCCTATAACTTTTCTATTATACCCCTCCACTAACTCACAAATACAATAAAAAAATACACTCTCTCTCCAATCACACACTCTCTCTCGAATCACTCTCAACTCTTTCTATTATTTTAATCTCTCACAATAATATCTCTCTATTACTTTAATCTCTCACATAAAATTTCCCTTTTATTTTTTATTCCTTCTATTACTACAAAGGTAAATTTGTCTAAAAACACTAACCTAAAAACTTGTTACTTCCTAATTTTTGAAAGCTAATTTTGGGACGGAGGGAGTACTACTTTTGTTTCTTTAAGTAACTTCTTCCACACCTCTATAAATATTTTTTGAAATTGAAGTAACAAAATCTCATGCCATGTGCTTGTAGACCTTATTTGACTAAATTATTTGAGGCATCCTATCATATGAAGAGATACTTTTAGTCAACAAGTTGATTATAACTACTAATTAGTTATTATTAGTTTGTGATCTGGTTAGTCGTATATTATACTCATATATATACTGTACTTAAATACTCTCGTGCGTTATATTTGTACGTACTTATATTAATGTCTCCAAGAAAGCATTTCATATCCATTTCATTGGAATAGATTAGAAACTTACACTACTTAAATCAGAATAATCAACATTTGACATTGGTGTCGTTACAGAATTATTTGTAACATTAAAAATTGTATAAGAATATATACTTATGATTCTTTTTAAGTTGGTATCAATGCGAAATTTAATTATTTAAGTAATTTGTATATTCAATACTACGTATATATAGATATACTTTCTCCGTTCTTTAAAAATCTTTACACTCTGAATTTGTAAAGTCAAAATTTTTAAACTTTGACCATTGATTTGTTAAAAAGTATAATAATTTATAA
>BSSO01007657.1:0-10811 GCA_030267885.1 Mesembryanthemum crystallinum | reverse complement strand
GTGACTTACTTGAGATCTTTATCTCGATTCTTGGTGGCTTAGCCTTTAGAGAAACCGAGTGGTGATCTTACTTATCCTTTTATTGTTTTATATTCGTTTTCCCTTATTACTCATACTGTTACCCATCTTGCTTCGTGAGTTATTGTTTTCTTCTTTCGTTTCTTTAAATACAAAAATCTCAAAAAATAAGTTCTTTTATTTCTTTTGTAATTCCGCGGCTACAAAAGATTCAATCTTGGTTGTTAATTCACTCGAGTTCTTCATTAGCGTTAAAAATGCGCATCACATAGTATATCAATCTAAATTCATTTTGAATGTTACTTCAATTTACATTCGTCATAAACCCAACCATCTTCAAAATTTTGGAACTAGTAACGTCATCCACAATCATAGCAACGAGCAGAATACATTGGTAATATTATAATCATGTAAAAAAAACGAGTAATAAAGCATGATTATGACAGATCAAACAAGTTATGGAATTGGTTTTATAATTACACTAACATTGACTTAACCAGAGTGATTCTTCTTCTTTCTATTGAACTGGTAAATTTGAAGTATTTCACCAAGCATTGGCTTACTTGCAATTAAGTTCCAGATCTCTTTTGGGTTTGGTACCATTTGTAAGCGTGTGAGTACCAAATCGATTTCATTCTTTAGTTCTTCAATTTCTTCCTGAATACCTACGAAGCATGAAGTATTCGTTATTTCAGTATAACAATAAAAAATATATAATACGATGCATAAGAGTTAGATTGTGTAAACCTTTGTAATTTTGCTTACTGATAGTATATAGATGAAGAACAGTAATGCGTTTTGATGATTTGGGGAAATAAGGTGGTCATAGTGTATGATATTTATAGTGGTTCTTATCTTATCCCTACAATCCAAAGAAAGTCATCCATTAGCTAGCATACATTACTCAACAATATCATTTTATCTTATCCCCTAGCATAAATTAATCATAAAAGAGATTCCCCTTATCTCTATGGATTGCTATCTTTTACTACTGACAGCAAAGGTTTATCATGACACTATTCATGTCATGATGGTGTTGAAATTTGCAACAGTGTTTCATGACATACACTATTCATTGTTGTTGGATGAAAACTTTTGTTGTCTATAAATAAAATGAACTTATTTGAACTGAGAGGAAGTGAAATTTATCTATAAGTTCAAAATAATAGGCCCTAATTTGGAACAAGATTTTAAATTTTGATATATATTTAGTCGAAAATTTGAAGTTACACTTATATGTTTGTGCGAGTTATTATAAATGTCAAAAAGACTAATAAAATAAATACAATAACATTGGCACTATTCAATACATTTGAAGGTATGTTATCTTCATACTCTAATAAATATGGGAGGAATCGAGTAGATATTCCGAACCCTTTATCCTCAGCTTCACCACCCTTATCTTACACAAAACTCAGCTTTGTTGCAAACGAAGGCAATGAATGACTAGTCTTGAAAAGAGATTCCCTTTCTTTATGGATTGCTATCTTTTACCACTGATGGCAAAGGCTTATAAAGACACTATTCATGTTAGGATGGTGTTCAAATTTGCAAGGAGTATATGAAGTTTTTTTGATGAAAACTTTTGCTATAAATAAGAAGAACGTTTACTAAACTCAACACAACTTCACACCAAATATATCAGTTATCTTCATGGCTTTATACTCAGAAATTACAGGTGCGGTAATGATGACAATTTGATAAAGTTAAGAACTTATTTCTTTATTAATTCTAATTAGTTTATTATGTCAAAATTAACTATTTTTAAAATTTATTTAAATGTAGGTGATGACGATAACCATAGCTCTAACAACATACCGGTCTCCCCGACTTCTTTAAGACACATGTGTCTTTTCAATACGAAACACCTTGAGAATTTGGAGAGAGGAGTTGAGACTCTCCTCCAACGCATGCTATGGGTGTTGCCCTTTAACGAAGTTGAAGGGCTGTTGCAAATCGACCCCTCAATAATATCATGCTACATCGGTTCAATCGCCTGTTTCGGCGGACTTCAAAGAAGAATAAGGCGTTTGGCCAGGTAAGGGGGGAGTTGCAAGCCCCGCGGACCACACTTGGACCTCGTGGATGAGGACCCGGTGTTGGCCCAAGCCGTCAAAGCAAGGGTAAGGGTAAAACCTTGCTAATGATTTTATCGACCTTGTGTCGAAATCACAATAAGGTTGTTGCTATGGCTCGGGGTTGTAGTGTTCGTTTGGAGGGTGGTGGAGATGTTGGAGGTCTTTGCAAGGTGTTTGAAGTTAAGGGAAAACGAAAACCTAAATGAGGGAAAAAAAACATTCATTGATATCATAACGCCCACCTTAGTTTGAAATACCTTGCAAAGACCTCTAACACTATTATTCTTAACAACTGCATTACAATTGATATCACAATCACTGTTTACATGAGAAGAAGAATTTTTTTTTTATTAAGGACAATAGACTTGCTAATATTAAGAAAAGGAATAGGTATGATGTTGTCAAAGGACCTTGAGTTTCTTCCAGACTCGAGCTCAACTTTATGATTTGAGTGCAACAAGTACAAACCAACAAACAGTTTACCAAGAACCACTAGCCTGTTGAGTGAACGGGCCTGCAATAGGCATGATGTCTCAGTAAAACAAACTGTGCAATGAAGTTGATTACACAATTTACCAATGGACAAAAGATTGTATTTGAAGAAAGGAACAAATAGCACATCAACAAGTATAATATTGGAACAGATTTTGATTTTACCAATTTCTGAAACTGAAATTGATGTACCATTAGGAAGTGTGATATTGAATATACAAAGTAAGAAATGTCAAGTTATGTGATCCTATTAAACAGACCAATTAGCATTCATAATATATTCAAGAGAAAACAAAGAAAAGCAATTAAAAAGATAAGGAAGAAATAAGTCAAGTTAGCATAATAAAGCATAAAAAGAAGATGGATGGATTGGAGGGAGTGATTTGGGATTGAGAACGTCCTATGATATTTGTAGTGCATATGGGTAATACGTGATAATAGTAGATTTCTAATGAAACTCTAATTTTAATTCGTCTCACTACAAAAATTGTTAGGAATGGAGCATAATTTAAATACAAGTATAGTAGGTGAGAAAGCAAAGAGAAGCGACGAAGGGAAGTTGCAGTAGGCCACGCCTGGACGGGCAAGAAAATGGCTCGGGTGGGCAAAGCGGACGAAGAGCTGGGCGCGCCCTCGACATCCCTACCCAGGCGGGCGCTGCTTTACAGCAGACACGTTTTCTGCAGATCTTTCCGGCTCGGATTTGTTTCTATATTTTTGTACTTAATAATTTAGCTTATCTTTTTATAAGTATTTCTAATGTAATTAGATGATCTACTTAGGTGTTTGGGTAGATTGGAAAGTCTATGTAATTAGGAAGGAAGGTTGATTGGAGAAAGAGTTAGCTAAAAGATAGTTTCCTAATTCTAGTGGGAGTTAGATTAGGAAGGTGGTGTGCTCCATGGAGACTCTATAATTATAGAGTTCTCGGTTGTAATTGGAGGTGTGCTAGCAAGCCATGTAGGGTGCTCGGGTTAGATAGCGGGAAGCCCTTGGGGTTTGGGTTAGTCATTGGGGTGGTGATGGTATTCACTATATTTGTACTATGTTAACTCTAGTACGGCAGGAAACACATTGATTGAGGTGTGTAGAGTAGCTATAGCTTGTGGGAGGCTTAAGAACTTGTAACGCTTGTAACCCTGTAACATTATTTACTCATAGTGGATTCTGTTTTGGGTCGTGTGATCGATCCCGTGGTTTTTCGCCCGATTCTCGGATTTCTACGTTAAATCTCTTGTGTCCTTTAATGTTATTTGTTGTTTATTCTTGAACGTTATTGTCACCTGTGTTAGTTTCCGTTGCCGAATCCCTAACAAGTGGTATTAGAGCCAAGGTAGTGATCGTGGGGATTGGATGAGCAACTTGGGTGGTTGACAAAGCACGCTTAAAGACACCGTTTTTTGGACTACTGCAGGGTTCGTTTGGTGATCTCCTATGAGAGGTATGTTTAACACCCAAAGGATTTTTTGGGAGTGCTCTAAAGGGTTTTGTGCGTTTGTTGTGTTTCAAGTTAATCCAAAGTTTCGATCTTTGGTGGGATATTGATGTGACTATGCCATGGAGGTGAGATGACGATCTTGGTGGAGTAAGATGACATCGTACATCTTATGAGCCTAGTATGGTTGATCGGTGTTTAGGTGTTGGTGACGGGTTCAAGAGAATCGATAGGATTTAGTTCGGGTTACAACGATGGAAGGCAGGGAAGAAGGTTTGGTAGCTTTGACCGAAAAAAGTTATAGAGCGAGCGATTTGTTAGTTTTAGCCTCAGAAACTATGCCATCGAAGCCATGGATGGGTTTTGCTTTAGGTGGGAGTTGCAAAATATCAAGGTAATCTCGTGTTAAAAGTTTTAATTTTGATATTTGTGGTGCAACTATGATACGTCGACTACGGGTGTGTTTAGGGACAATTCCTAGTTTGTTCTTGCTCGTGGAACAATAGAAGGGAACGTTGGTGATATCCTAACCAGGCATGGAACACGAGTAGGTAGTCGTGGAAATGGGATGATTTGAGCTTCTAGGTACTACGTGAGAAAAACTATGTGCATAGTGGGCTTTGGAACGACAATTGGGTCAAGGTTGAATTTTTGTGACGCATGGTGAATCTGACACACGGGAGTGTGCGGAATTGAAGAAGACATGGTAGAAGTTGGAGTTTTTTGCTTAAGTAGGAGTGATAAGAAACTTGTCACTTCTTGGGGTTGTCTTTGGAGTAGATTGAAAATTGGGCCGAGGATGGTTGAGACCTTGATTGATCTTCATGATGAGTTGAAGACGCTGATGATGATGATCTTTATGGTGATTTGAAGATGCTCATGGCGTTCTTCATGGTCGTTGAAGATGTGAATCGATATAGGCTTTCTTGTTCGGGATAACTTTATCTCTGGGTGGGAGATTGTTAGGAATGGAGCATAAATTAAGTAAGGGTATAGTAGGTGAGAAAGAAAGGAGAAGCGACGAAGGGCAGCTGCAGCAGGCCACGCCCGGACGGGCAAGGAAATGGCCTGGGCGGGCGAAGCGGACAAAGAGCTGGGCGCGCTCACGACATCCCCGCTCGGGTGGGAAGCCCAGGCACCCGGGCGGGGTGGGCGCTGCTTCGTGGCAGACACGTGTTTCGGCAAATCTTTCTGGCTCGGATTTGCTTCTATATTTTTGTACTTAATATTTTTAGCTTATCTTTTAGCAAGTATTCCTAATGTAATTAGATGATCTACTTAGGTGTTTAGATAGATTGGAAAGTCTATGTAATTAGGAAGGAAGGTTGCTTGGAGAAGGAGTTAGCTAAAAGATAGTTTCCTAATTCTAGTGGGAGTTAAATTAGGAAGGTAGTGTGCTCCATGGAGACTCTATAAATATAGAGCTCTCGGTTATAATCGAAGGTGTGCTAGCAGGCCATGTAGGATGCTCGGGTTAGAGAGCGGGAAGCCCTTGGGGCTTGGGTTAGTCACCGGGGTGGTGATGGTGTTACTATGTTTGTACTATGTTAACTCTACTACGGAGGGAAACACATTGAGTTAGGTGGGTAGTGTAGCCATGGCATGTGGGAGCCTTGAGAGCTTGTAACGCTTGTAACCCTGTAACCTTGTTTACTCATAGTGGATTCTGTTTTGGGTCGTGTGATCGATCCATGGTTTTTCGCCTGGTTCTCGGGTTTCCACGTTAAATCTTTTGTGTCCTTTAATGTTCGTTGTTGTTTATTCTTGAACGTTATTATCACATATGTTAGTTTCTGCTTCCAAATCCCTAACAAAAATTGTAATATCAAATTTCAAATTCCGGTTCATGAAACAAACCTCACATATGAATTGAGTTCGTCATAGATTCAATAATGCATATTCCGAAAATCTACACAATGAAATTTATGTAGAGTTAACATCATGAAATAAATAGAAATGAATTAAGAGAGAGAGAGAGAAAGAGAGAGAGAGAGAGAGAGAGAGAGAGAGAACAAAACTAAAACGGAATGGAGGGTTGGGGGTTGGCGGTTGTTGTGACTTATATATGTATAGGAGTAGGTAGTATAAGAATTAGTGTCCTAATAAAACTCTTTTTTTTTTTTTTTTATAATAAACTAATCATTAGGATTTTTTGCAGGGTAACACTTTATCTATAGGTGTTTTTGAAAACTCCCCCCTTATAAAATGTTTATAGTGGGGAACCACCTTAATTATAAAAAATTTCTGCACTGAGTGTCCCACCTTACCCAAGATTCCAGTCAAAAAAATTATATTTCTTCCTGTTTTACCCTCATGTGCAAGTCATGTGCCCTTTAATTGTTCTTAGAGGGGAGTATGACGATGATTATGACCATGGGGAAGATGATAGTGATGATGAATATGATGAAGATTGTGATGGTGGGGCAAACGGAGAGGGGGAATCAAGTAAAGGCTAAGGGTAAAACGGGGAGAAATATAGTTTTTTTGATCAGAATCTTGGGTAAGGTGGGACTCTCAGGGCGGAAGTTTTTTTTATACCAAAAATGTTTTATAAGGGGAGAGTTCACAAAAACACCTATATATAAGGTGGTTTCTCGCAAAAAATTCTAATCATGAAAAGATTAGTTTCCTATTGAATGTAAATTATCTCTTATGTTTTCTAATATAAGTCTACTTTTGTTTTATCATATTCCTCTTTTTTTTTTTATAATCTTTTATGTTTCCTATCGGATGTATACTATCTTATCATGATTATCTTTTAAGATTTTCACAAAAAAATCCAAAAAAATTGAGAAAATTCCTGTCCTAAGTGGCGCGCTGAGGGCTCCCCGAAAGTTCCCGATTTATATAAAACAAAGAAAAGCAATTAAAAAGAAGTGGAAGAAATAAGTCAAGTTATCATAATAAATCATAAAAAGAAGATGCATGGATTGGAGGGAGTGATTTGGGATTGAGAACGTCCTATGATCTTTGTAGTGCCTATGGGTAATACGTGATAATAGCAGATTTCTAATGAAACCCTAATTTTAATTCGTCTCACTACAAAAATTGCAATATGAAAATTCAAATTTTGGTTCATGAAACAAACCTCGCATATGAATTGAGTTCTCATAGATTCAACAATGCATATTCCGAAAATCTACACAATGAAATTATGTAGAGTTAATACCATGAAACAAATAGAGATGGATAAAAAAGAAAGAAAAAAGAGAGTTGTGGCTTAATGGAGGGTTGGGGGTTGGCGGTTGTTGTGGCTTATATATGTATAGGATATAGGTAGTATAAAAATTGGTTTCCAAATAAAACATTTTTTTTTTTATAAACTAATCATTAAAAGATTACTTTCCTATCAAATGTAAATTATCACTTATGTTTTCTAATATGAGTCTACTTTTTTTTATCATAATCCTCTTTTTTTTTTTTTTTTTTTTTNTTTTTTTTTTTTTAATATATGTTTCCTATCAAATGTATACTATCTTATCATGATTATCTTTTAAGATTTTCACAAAAAAATTGAGAAAATTCCTATCCGCTTTATATATATAATACTAGTAATCAAACCCGTGCGCTGCATGATCTCACAATTTATTGTCTCTTGAATCGGTAAATATACTTAATATAATTCCTATTGTGATTAAATTTCTATCTCAATTATCCTATTGACATTTATATGGAGATCACCTAATAAGTAGTCTATTAGAATTAGACCATAACTCTACCATCGTCATATTTTATTAAGTATTTTTAATAAGATAAACAAATTTAAGTTTTCTACTATAAGTATAATTTTAACATATATGAAATTTATTAAAGTATAGTACAATTTTAATTATTTCTGAAAAAAAAATCAAAAAATTAATTTAAGAGAAACCAAAATAGCATATTATTCATCAAATTTGTAAAAACTAACAAAACATAGCCGAAAGAAAAAGCTTCTCATAGCAATGTCCCGTATGATGGAAAAGAAGAGGATGAAGAAGAGCCCTCTCCAATGCTATCTTTGTGCTTTGACTGGTTAGAACACTCGTCATCCTAAATCCCGCAAAATCCCTGTGTGAAACCTGCAAGATAAGGATAATTAGTTAGGAGTTTAGGACACTTAAGGAGAATTAGTCCGAGTTTATATTGATTCAAAAATACTGGAATCGTACTTTGTGGGCTTACATTGATTCAATCATTCATTGAATTTGGTAAATCTAGGTTTAACCAGCCAACTACAAATAATATCTTAAGTTTTTACTATTATATACTTGAGTTGTTTTTATTTTGCAATAAAGCCTTGCATACTAAAAACTACTACCCATAGGAGAGTTACAAATATAGATCATTGACTTGCATGAGATGTGATTTTGATCGAATAATGGGTGTAAATATGTGGTTCAAATCAATAAAATATCTAACCACTTGAAGAAACAAAATTAACGGTATACTAAAAGTAGAAAAATTATACATTTTGTTATGATTCCATCATCAAGCTTGTATTGGCTAACGTATTATTGACATGTGAAGAATGATATCAAACCAAGTAATTATAATTTATATAGGATATTGAAAAATAAAAAACTAACATCAATCAAAAACAAATAAACATAAGCATATTGATAGAAAAGACATGGGAGGGTTGCTGCAGGGGTGGGGAATTAAAATTCTAAGCAACTATAGGGAGTGGGGAGGGGGAGTATGACCGGTTAGAGGGGGTGGCAATTGGCAGAATTGGGGAGATTTAATAGGGTTTTATAATTGAACTCAAATTTATGACAACTATGAGAATCCATCTAGACCATCAATTTAATAGATCTAAAGACTGTTATGGTTCACTAAATTAAGAGGTCATGTGCACAACACATGTCTCATTAATGGCATATTGGTAATTTACTTAAAAATATAATTAACATTGAATTAAATTAAACAAAAAACTCAAATACAATAAATCCCCTTCCCTGTTGCTGCCGCTGTGCCCCTTGCCCACCGCCACTTCTCATCGGCTCACCCAGCTCCACCGGCAACAACTAGTGCAACACCACCATATACCACCATATTCGGCACCACCAACCTGCTACAACCTACAACTGCCACCACCACTTTGCTGCCACCATATTGCCACTGCCACCTCATCCCCCACCCAGCCATAACTGTCACAACACGCTCCACCGGCCGACGAACAACCTTCACCCACTGCAACCCCTCACAGGCACCACCATTCGCCCACAACCATAAGCCAGCCGCTACGACTTCCCCCACGACCACCTCTTCTGAACTAGCCACCTCACAGCTTTCGGCAAGCCCAACCACCACCACCACCACCACCACTTATCCCATTCGAATCCTCTCTCTCTCCTCACCAAACACCACCCTCAACCACCAATTCGTTGAGCAGCGGAAGATGCCGGCGATAGGCTGGTGACGACACTAGAGTATTCCACAGTTGTGTGGAATTGATGAGCCGAGGAGAGAGAGTGAGAGATGAGGAATGAGAGATCAAAAACCATTGACTAGTGGTTGTCTGAACTAAAGCAAGGCATTTTGCTCGGTGGGAATCATTATATTCATCAATTTCCAGTTCTGGGTCGTGAATTTTGACAAATTTCTGTTTGAAGGGGGTTGATTTCTGAGGTCTGTATGAAGTGGGTTGCAAAGAGTACAATTGAAATTTGCCATTTTTGTTGTGTTCCAAGTAAATTGATAGTTTAATTTTTGGCATTGAAATTTGAATGGATATATAAGTGTTCTTTGATGTATAGTTTTGAGTGGATGAATGTATAAGTGTAAATGAATGAACGTACAATTATGATCTAATGACTTTATAAGTCTAAATGAATGAATGTATAGGAACGTTCTGATGAAGGTACAAGTATTAACTAATGAACATTTTAATGTTTTAAGTGGATGAACGTACAAGCCTAAATGTATAAATGTACAAGGATCAACTAATGAATTTACAGGTCTAAATTAATGAATATACAGGGACGATCTGATGAACGTACATGTATTAACTAATGAACATTGGTTCTCATAGTTAAGTTCTCATGGGAACCTCTATATATATATATATATATATATATGTTAGATTAAGATTAAGATTAGACTATATTATATTATATTAAGAGTGTTTTTCTAGGGAACTCCCTTATATAATACACTTTATGTACAAAACTCTCTTATATGTTTTTTTTTTGGGAACCCCCTTATAAGTTTCTTTGGTGATAACCAATCTCCCTTATTCAATTTTTCCAACCATGTATGGGATTTTAGAACCGATTTGCCCTTGTGAAAATTTTCCAAATGAGTTTTTTCTTCACCCTTTGGAAAATTTTGCACATGAATTTCAATAAAAATGCCAAGTATGAATCAAATAACTCAAGTTTGTTAGTCCATAGAATTAGGAATAGTAAGTAATTATCAAAATAATTTTTTAAATCAAAATATTGTTGATGTGATAAAGGGTTTTGGCCCGGGAAAATATTTCATGAGAGCTGCTATGTGTACCTTGTTGATGCAATAGGTAAATAGTGCTCTAGTTGGGTATATGTTTTATTCGTAAGCATATAGAAGTATATGGCCGCATCGCCAAAATGGCATTTTTAATGGGGGCGTCATGACAGATTGGTATTTTTTTTTGACACCGGCGACATTTAGGTATTTTTATTGGGAATCGGCGACATTTTGGTATTGTTTTTGGACAAAAAGTGCAAATTCATCCAAATTCGCCCGAGAGAGAATCTTTGAATAAAAAATAATTTTTAATCATTTACTGCATTTATTGTAATTTTCCTACCATTTTGTCCTAT
>BSSO01007656.1:0-10811 GCA_030267885.1 Mesembryanthemum crystallinum | reverse complement strand
TGAAAAGAAGATGCACCTTGGTGGTATGAGTAGTACCCATCAATCCATTTAAGCTAAATCCTCAACCATCAAATGCTTGGGGTATTACAGCCGCTTAAATGGGACCACGCCGCTTAAGCGGTGGACCGGCCGCTTAGGGGGTGAGCCGACCGCTTAGACCAGTGAGCGTGGTCAACGGTATGGCTACGTTCTAATTGGGCGAGAACTGAAAGTCAAAGCATACTTATTTTTCTTAATATGGTATGTACCCATGGTTCTGGATCCATTGCTCCTTTTTATGGGTTTACGGGCGGATATTTGATCCATTTTCCGCTCCAAGCTTGGTTTTAGGCTAGAAAACTTCAAATGCTCATAACTCTTGATCCGAGACTCCGATTTAAGATCCATTTGAAGTTGTGGAAAGCTTAGAGCAAGGGCTATAAGATCAGAGGAAAATTTATGAGAGAGATGCCAAGGTTGAGATCTTGCCTTTGGTGTTCATCATTTCCTAGTCGACTATTGTTATTGTCATCAGGCGAGGCGAGTACTTAGGAGACACTGACTGGGGTGTCTACAGAAGGATGCTGACATCATATAACGCGTCTCATTTAAGGTGGATGGCAATTCTGGACTGTTCCTGGGGAGGGACATGTGTGTTAAGGTGGATAGCCACCTGTTGAGTAAGAGGAACAATTTGGATTTTATTCTCTCAAACTGTTGAATAGGTTTATTGAAAATCTATTTTATAAGTACCGAGTAAAACTGGATTTAATGTGTGTTAAGGTGAAGGTCCACCTGTTGAATGAGAAGAACAAATTGGATTTCGTTGTCTTAGACTACTAGAAAGGTTTGTTGAAACCCTGTTTTGCGAATAGCGAGTAAAATCGGGCTTAATGTGTGTGAAGGTGAAGGTCCACTAGTTGAATGAGAGGAACAAATTGGGTTTCATTCTCTCAGACTGCTGAAAATGTTTGTCAAAAACTTGTTTTGCGAATATCAAGCAAAATCGGGTTTGAAGCGAGTATCACTTGTTCAATGGGGGAAACGGATGAGTTACCGTACCCTCACATTGCTAAAAAGGTTGTAAAACCTGTGTGTGAAGAAAGCTTTGCTTGGGAAGGAAGGTTTGTCAAAAAACATGCTTTTGTAAATACCGAGTAAAATCGGGTTTAAAATTTGAAGGTTTAGAAACCTGTTTTTCATGAAAGACTGAGTTAATTGGTTTTAAGGCTCCACTAGGGAGGTAAAAAGAATGTTGTTTTTGCAATACCAAGTTGAATCGGGTTTTAAGTGAGCTATCACTTGTTGAATGGAACAGATGGATGGACCACCACTCTCCCAAACTGCTAAAAGAGTTGTGTAAAGAAGTGGTTTGCCACTTATTTAATGAAAGAAGGGATTCACCACCATTCTCTCAAACTGTTAAAAAGTTTATAAAAACCTGCTTGGTGTTGAATGAAAGAATGGATGGATCACCGTTCGATCAAACTGCTAAAAAGTTTTTGTTAGAAAATTGTTTTGTGAATATCGAGCCATGTTTTAAGACTCCGCGGGGGAGGTGAAAAAAAGGTTTGTCAAAAAACCTGCTGTGTAAGTACCGAGTCAAGTCGGGTTTAAGGAGGTTTTGTTTGAATACTTTGTTTTAAAAGTACTGAGCCAAGTCAGGTTTAACACTCCGCAAGGGAGGCGAAAAGATTTGTAAAAGTAAGCCCCCTTGATAGGGATGCTTTGAACTCGGAGTTTGTTCGTGCTCAGGCCTTAAGAGTAGGATGCTCTCTGTTTTGAAGGTATATGCTTTGATAGAGTGGAGTGCTCTACTCTTCGATTGTCCTTACTTGATGAAGAGCTCCTGAGGCACACGAAGAGTATCATGCATGGAGTGTAGATAATGTGTGCAATGTATGAAAAGAATATGCACGCAACATATAGTGATAACATGTAGTATGAATGATGATACAAATAATAAGGACGAAACTTGCTAATGTAACATGGGATGGACCTTGTGAATGCAATATGAAGATATTAAGGACGGACCATGTAAAAGTGAGATGATACTAAGGACGGACCTTGTGAATGTGCCAGGAGAAGATGATATGGACGGACCTTGTGAATGCAACATGATAAGACAGTAAGGACGGACCTTGTGAATGCGCGACGCAATATGGGATGGATTGGTGAAGGTGTACATGTGACGTGGGACGAACCCGACAAAGTATTCATGCCACATGGGGCAGACCCGTGAAGTGCTCATGTGATATGGGGCGGACACAACAAAGTGTTTGTGCAATATGGGATGGACCCGATGAAGTGTTTGTGCTACATGGGACGGACCCGACAAAGTGCCTACGTGACATGGAGCGGACCCGTGAAGCGTTTGTGCAATATGGGGCGGACCCAAGTGAAGATGTATGATGCTGAATGGGATGTTGACTTATGCAAGATGTGATGCATGTGATGTGTATGGGCCTTTGAGGCGATGAAGGGTTCTAAAATGTTATGCTATGCACCAGCTCCATGCGACTCGACCATGAGGTGATGATGCAAGAAGGATGCAATGTAAGAATGCAATGTTGGGGAAGACGGACTTCAAAACATGGTGTGACATAAGATATGCGATATTGGAGAGACGGACTCCAAGTGATAGACTACTTTTGATTTTTGAAGAAATTTTATGGCAAGTGTCTCTCGAAATGCCAAGATTGTCATGAGGAGTGATGGTGCCATGGAGGCGAAGAAGGCCCCCACTTTGGAGCGGGGTGACCAATGCTCATAGTGTCTTCGAGTGTGGAAGACACCAAGTCGAAGGATAACATTGACTCATGCTTGAGGGGAATGAAAAGCCCCCAGTTTGGAATGGATTCATGAAGTACCCCGTCCTATGTGCAAATGCGGAGGAGGTTTTGACGGAATCATTAATCTAGAGATGGTATCTTTTAAAGGCAAAAGCCCCCACTTTGGAGTGGGATAAACAAGCTCAATGCGCCTCGTGCTAATTAAGGACTTAGGGTCCATAAATGTTGGTGAACCATGATAAAAGGGATGAAAGTCCCCGGTTTTGAATTGGAAACTTGAAGGATGCACTTGGTAAACGCCAAAGAATGCTTAGCGATTTGGGGGATGATGGCTACGGGAGCCCGAGAATTAAGTGCTAAGACTGATCTGGGGTAGAGAGTTCAGGGGAAGAGTGTGGTCTCGTGAAGGGAATTTGGCTAAGTGTTCGAAAAACAAAACAATGGGTGTTTTGTGGGAAAAGCATGAAGGGTTTGCAAGTTCGAAACCAAGTCCTTGGCTACAAGATGGGGTAAATCATGGAGATGTCAAGCCCTTAAAATTATGAGTTGCCTTTAGCTCATGATCATGTAGGACCATTAGAAGACTTGTGTAATTGAGTGATTATTATGGTAGGGCCTCATGGAGGTTACCTAGGTATCTAATGTGGATTTAGGCCAACTTAGTTCATGGACTTGCGTCTGTTTACGCCCTAAATTTTGCCTGGATTATTGTCTTGTATGATCGTATAGCGGGCTTGCCAATTTGCCTAAGCCATTTGGAGTGAACGGGCTTAGCCGCCAAGCCGCTTGATGCCTTAACTTTTGCCTAGGTCGCCCTTGTGGGTTTTCGACCTAGCGGGTTGTTTCTTTTGTAAGGTGGACACACCTGTTAATCATACCTTTATGAGGGCTTTGCGGTTGGAATATTAGGCTAAGGTGCGGTTTGCCAAAGAAAGGGGATATTAAGGCTCAAAATTCCCATGATAAAGCCCCCAGTGTGTTGGGTGTCACTCCTTATTTCCAGGAGGTCGACTCCTTCTTTTTGTTTTGTTTTGATTTGGGCTTTTTGTGTCCTTTGTTTTTGCACTCTTTTCTTGCTTTTTTGCTTTTGGATGTCCAACCCCTCTCATGGAAAGTGACACCGTTGCACTGGGCTTAGACGCAATTAAGGGTGGATGTGGTTTGAGAAATGAAAGGCCATGTGTTTAGGCTCAAATGGGTTGCAAATGGTGTTTTGTATTGCGGGTGAAAGAAGTATAATATAGGGTGCCAAGATGAATGCCTCATGTCCTCGGTATGATCTTAAAGGTGTGTGTCCCTTGTCTTTTTGTTTTGCATTTGTTCCTTCTCAATTAGTCTTTTAAGGTCCTTTGTAATGCGTGATCATGTTTAGC
This sequence comes from Mesembryanthemum crystallinum, assembly GCA_030267885.1. Classification (NCBI taxonomy): domain Eukaryota; kingdom Viridiplantae; phylum Streptophyta; class Magnoliopsida; order Caryophyllales; family Aizoaceae; genus Mesembryanthemum; species Mesembryanthemum crystallinum. The sequence goes on along the minus strand of BSSO01007656.1, from coordinate 6,667 downwards.
AATTCAGATTTATCATTGGGCTCAAAATCAAGGAGATGTAAAGAAAAGGCTCATTTCATTGATGTAAAGGAAAGCATTACAATGCATGAAAGAAAAGGACTTGGACTGGACAAAAGAAAGAAAGGTAAAGGACTCTCTAACATGGACTAGACTCAAACACTCTAAGCTCGGGGCTCATTGAGGAGAGATGATGCTGTCATCAATCAAGTCATGCATCTTATTCCTTAGGTGCATGCATTCTTCAGTGTAGTGGCCGTTTCCTTGGTGGTAGTCGCAATGTGCATTTGGGTTCCAATTCTTCCCTTTCTTGATCGGATCTGGTGTGGGACCAATTTCCATGATAAGGCCTTCTTCGAGAAGCTCATCGAAGACTTTCTCTTGTGGTAGGCTAAGAGGTGAGTATGTTCTCTTGGGCCTTGTTGCGATGTAGTTCACCGGAGGGGAAGGAGGAGGACTTTCATCATCCGAACTATTGTGAGATTCATGACTCTCGTCTTCTTGGGTGAAGAAGTCATATGTGATGGTGGGGTGTTCTTGAGTCAAGTGGTTGTCTTCGATGAGCATGCCTACGTCATTGAGTTGTAGTAGGTGCTTATGGCTTGGTACTTCAAAGGCTGATATTATCTCTGTTGGAGATTTTTGATGAGTAACCTTACTTGCTCTTTTTCGGAGGGACGGTCGATCATCTCGACTACCTTAGTCCTCCATCTTCTGAGAAAGTTGGTTAAGGCTTCATTGTCTTCTTGCCTTGTGATCTCAAGCTCTCTTAGGGTCATCGGAGGGATGACTTTGTCATAGTATTGAGAGATAAACAAAGTAGTGAGGTCTTTCCATTTTTGGGCCTTGTGTGGATCTAAATTAAATAACCAACTTCGAACTGGTGTGTCCAAAGTTTGGAGAAAGATGTGCACATAGAGGGATTTGTAAACGCCCCTTAAGCTTAGAGCCGTAGTGAATGCTATTAGATGATCTTGAGGGTCGTCGGTGCCTTTTAAGATAGGTACCTATTGTATAGAGAACCTTTTCGGGAGTATACCCTTGTTGTTGGGGGTCACTCCTTCGGTGTTGACTAGGAAGTCATCGAAAATTTGGGTCTTGTTCATGACCTTTTCGATGTGGGCTAGCTTAGTCTTGAGGGTTTTGACCTCTTCACTTTCAGAAGGTGGGGTGCCTTTGGTCGTGTTTTGCCTCTAGTGGATTGAGGCAGAGACTCAAGTCTTGGAGTTGTTCGATGATTTGATCGAGCATTGCGTTGGTTGACATGGTACCGCTTGTCCTTGTGAGCTATGGACTTAGAAAGGACACAAAGGCAAAGAAATGATTTCGATGAGAAAAATGTAGTGGTATCTCTTTGAGTCGCTCGGAAGGTGAGTGCATGCTATGTAAAAATGTGATGAGGACAATCATGACATATGACTTTGCTAGAATGTACATATGTGATGTTAATGGCCTAGAATGCATGTAATGAGGGTGTTTATGTACTATGTCCTATTCAACTATATGATGTGATGGACTAAGATGCCTAAGATGGGTGATGAATGCAACATGTAGACTCTAGGAGGTTCTAGGTATGCCTAATGACTCTAGAATGGTATGTGTGAGATGCAATTGTGTAAAGTCCTAAATGTCCTAGCATGGAGCTCCTAAGATGAGATGTAATGTGATGCAATCGTTTTTTGTTTAAAGAAAAGTGGGAGGAGAGTCTAAAATTGCCCCTCAACAAAGTGGTCTTGTAAGGAGACATGTGTAGGCAAGTAACATATTCATGTTAATCTTGTATTCCGTTTTCGTTTTTGTTTTTGTAATGAAAGGACTCTTGACTTGACTGTTTTTGTTTTGTGAGATGATAAATAAAGACTCTTGACTTGCATGATAAATAAGACTTTTTTTTTGCATTTTTCTTTTCTTTTTGTGATTTTAGATCGACTAAAATACGTTAATTTCCATTGAGAGAATTTGTTTTAATAAATGATCTCCTTTGTGAGACTACTATTGTCCTAGGGGTAATTTATGGACTCAACCTCCTAAAAAGAAAACGAAGATGCTAGACTCGATCTTAATGTGTTAAGGATCCGCCCCTAAATGAACTAACATATAGCACATAGAGCACGTAAGCACACAAGAATGGAGTTTGCAAAATTTAACACAAGCATGCGCATGGACCATGATACTTTAGTTACGCCTAGGCATAGGTTCTAGTTCGACTCGATTGGCTTTGGCTCGGGGGTGAAGGCTTTCCCATGCATCGATGTCCCAAACCACTCACGTGTGTGTGCGTGGCGGCAAGGGATATCATTATCCTGCCATCATGGATGGTAAGGAAGGTATCATAGGTTGGGAATGTACATACGGGCGCTGGCCCCTAACATCGTATGGATGTTTATTGTCGAAAGGCGTATAATACAAACCCGGGGGTAAAATTCTAGGAATAACCGTGAGGACATCATGTGAAGACACATGTAAATGTATGTATAAATGCAACGGGCAAGATAATCATGTGAATAGAATGACAAATGTTTTGATCTAATATTTCAAAGTCACACCCTCTTACACAAGTCCCTAGTGGAGTCGCCAATCCGTGGGACCCGGGACCATCAGTCCCTCGTCGGAAGGGGGCGTCCCGGCATTTCTGCTCTTTAGATGTTTTGTGGGGTTGTCATGACCTTGTGTAATCATGTTTCATTCTATTTGTTTTGCAATGCAAGAAGTTGCCACTTTATTTTAAAAATATGGAAACTGCGAAGGCATCAAACACGAATATCTAGAAAGATACCATGATCGAGCCAAATTCGCTCTACTCTCATTATAGGACGTGACTTCATGTTGCCCAAAACAGACTTGAGTTCGGGAATGTGAAATCTATTCAAATGGATCAAAAGTTTTGTCATTGTATTCACATGATATTCGATATTTTAGCCGGATTTCTAGTTTATGCCTATGCGGTTTATGCACCCAACAAGTAAAGGTGGTTGCTTTGATACTCATGAATGAATTCAATTGGGTGAATCGAACCCATTTGGAGCCCATATCCATGAACGAAACCAATGGGTAAACCGCAAGTGTTTGGTGCATTGATTTCATTTAGGACGTTTTACAAGTTACATGCTATGGAAAATGTTAGATTAGATGAGCACGATTAATTTAGTGATATTTAGCCAAGTGAACATGAGATTTAATTCATGTTAAGTTCATTTTAAATCTCAAGACATGTAATTTAAGCCAACAAATCACATAATAAATGTCATCTAAGAGCTAATCATGATAAGAACAAAAACATGTCAAAATGGAGAATAAATAGGAAAAGAGATTTTCACCAAGGTAGAGTGCCATCGGGATAGCTCCTTCGATTAGAACACCTTTTGCTTGAGTATGATCTTGGCAAGATCTCGATCCTCGGAAGATGTAAATGGGTGCTTGAGTTGTGTATGATTTGGTGGTGCTTGGGTTTCATTTGTGGTGTTTGGAAAGGTGGCTTTTTGTGGTGCTTGGATGTAATTTGTGGTGCTTGGGTGTAATTTGTGGTGCTTGGATGAGTGTTTGTGGTGCTAATGGAGGGGGTATGTGGTACTTGGATTGGTGCTTGGGTGATAACGGATGAATATGGTTGAAGGTGGATGAAGGTAGAGATGAGTTTGGTGTGCATTCTCCTCAAAGAGATGGCTCTACGCACCTTGGATTAGTGCTAAGCTCAGAAGCACAGACACCTCCCCGAGGTGGCATATCCCGTGTCAGATAGTAGGACACGACACGAAACTCCCGAACACGCCTAAGACAAGTATGGGACACGTGTCCAAATCGACCGTTAGACGGAAACCTTAGGAAACTCCATGGGACTCGGGGGGACACCTTATGACACCGCACTGGACACCTCACAGGACACTCTTAGCATTTTCTGGGTTAAAAAAAAAATTCAGAACTCCATTTTGTGGGTTAAAAAATAATAGAAGATTGAAATAAACTTTCAAAATCCCTAAAACTTCCTACAACATTTCTCTATTCTCTCTCATCTTACCAACCCACCACTTCTCTCTCTCCACCCTCCTCTCACTAGTAGCTGCTCGCCGTTGACCTCTAACTGCCGCTCGCCGTGGACATCAGACCGCCGCTCTCCGTCGACATCTGACCGCTGCTCCGTCGACATCTGATCGCTGCTCGCCGCTCCTCCTTTCACAATCACTGGTTGCCTGGCTCGCTACTCAATTGCTTAGTCAGAACCCACTTTTGCCATTCCTCACTCTCTCTCTCTCTCCCATGATTTTGTTTCTGTGATTCTGTTTTTTTTTTTTTATTTGAGTTAAAATGAGTAAGTATTACATAAATAGAAATTTGAAAATTCTGAAAATGATTAAATATTAAAAATTAATTATTACTCCCTGCATCCCGCAATTAGCTTTCAAAAACACCATATTTTTTGTCCCAAAATTAGCTTTCAAAACCCATAAAATCCCATGACTTTTCTATAATGCCCCTCCACTAACTCACAAATACAATAAAAAAATACACTCTCTCTCCAATCACTTTTACTCTTTCTATTATTTTATTCGCTCAAAATAATATCTCTCTATTACTTTAATATCTCACATAAAATTCCCCTTTTATTTTTTATTCCTTCTATTACTACAAGGGTAAATTTGTCTAAAAACACTCACCTAAAATCTTGTTCCCTCCTAATTTTTGAAAGCTAATTCTGGGATGGAGGGAGTATTATTTTTCTCAGCCGTGTCCCCGTGTCCTCCATTTTTGGGGATTGCCGCTTCCCGGTATCCGTGTCGTGTCCGTGTCCGTTTCCGTTTCCGTGCAACATAGGTGCTAAGAACCTTCTAAGTGTCCCAAATTACACCTTGCTTTGGGATTGAGCTCTCAATTGTCCACCCTTTGAAATGAAGGGGAGAGGACGTATTTATAGGAGCCAAAACTTCGGAATTAAGCAACCTTGACAGCTGTTCTAGGCCAGAAATTCGCGTCGGCTAAAGTGGGGCCTTGCCGCTTAGGGGGGCGGGCCAACAGTTTAGGCGGTACGGCCCCACCGCTTAAATGGGGCCCCACTGCTTAGGGGGTGAGCCGACCGCCAGACCGGTGAGTGTGGTCAATGATACGGCTATGTTCTGATTAGTCGAGAATTGAAAGTCAAAGCGTACTCATTTTTTCTAATATGGTATGCACCCATGGATCTGGCTCCATTGCTCCTTTTTATGGGTTTCCGGATGGATATTTGATCCGTTTTCCGCTCCAAACTCGGTTTTGGGTTAGAAAACTTCAAAAACTCATAAATTTTGATCCGGAACTCCGATTTAAGATCCATTTGAAGTTGTGGAAAGCTTAGAGCAATGGCTATAAGATGAGAGAAAGATTTATGAGAGATGTGCCAAGGTTGAGATCTTGCATTTGGTGTTCATCATTACCAAGTCGACGATTGTTATCGTCCTCGGGCGGGGCGAGGACTTAGGAGACATCGAGTGGGGTGTTTACAGAAGGATGCTGACGTCATATAACGCACCTCATTTAAGGGCTAAAATAAGTCTGCCTCATATGAGTTTTTGTGCATTCCGATTACGCTGCCTAACCTGTGATGGGTTTCGAGTAATTCCATAATTTTAAGAGGCCTAAAAGGTTGCATAGGCCAGCCTTGGTTTATAACGATTTTGACAAGTGTAAACTAAGAATTGTATTTGTAATACCCGGTCTATTTTCTAATAATGGAAAATAGTTTATTTATTTATAAAGGAACGTTATTTGATTTGAGTTTCTAAATATTTATTTAATTTATTTTGTTACTAAAATTAAATATTCTGTTACTAAAATTGATTTGAAATGGATATTTATATTTTGAGAATTAATATTTTATTTTGAGAAATTATATTTGGAATCCTTAATTTCATCTTTAGTTGTTTGACTTAAAGATTTTGAGATTATTTTGGCTTGGTTTGAAATGGAAAATTATGTAATCAAGTAATTCATTTCCTTTTTATTTTCTTTTAATCACGTCATCACCCCCCTCCTTCTTTCTTTTAAACTCTCAATCAGTCCCTCTTTTTTCTATGTAAACCTTCACCATCTCCTATCTTCTCTGTACTCCATCTTCTCTCACCCACGACACAAAATCAGCTACCATCATTAAGATTCACCATTGCCACGATCGCCCTCCATTCTTATCACTTTCAATTCCAATTCACATGCATCACAATCACCAAACTCATCTCTTTCTCCTTATTTATTGATTTCAGTCCTGCACAAAGAGTGTCAAAAGAAAAATTTGTTTCTCTCTCCTAATGAATCAAAATCAAATTCTGACCGTTGGATTGAAACTTCTATGTGTTGGGAACACTCACCTAAAATTTCGTTCAATTCCGACACTGTTGACCCTCCATCGAAGCAGTTTATTTTGTCTGCGCAGTTTTTACGTGATATAAGATTTCGTCCACTACTTTTTCTAATTTCTTATTAGGTACTCTTCCAAATACGATCTCCACCGTTCAAAACACATATTTACATGTTTATAATGTTCTCATAAATTTTCACGCAGATTTAACTTATTTTGGTTTCCCATCATGCCGTTCATTTTTCGGTGCATTTTGAAGATGTATACTGTTTTGTGAATACCTTGAGTTTTCGCGGAGGGTTTTTGAGTAATAGATCGATAAGGTAAGCAAATATGCATACCTCCTTC
>BSSO01007655.1:0-10811 GCA_030267885.1 Mesembryanthemum crystallinum | reverse complement strand
ACTACTAATTAACATTCAAGATTCCAAACAAAACAAAAATAAGGGTATTTTGGACATTTTACAACTATCTTAAAATTTGTTCCCACATGACTTGCCTAACTCATTCCGAGTCGGAGGGAGTATTATATATGGTCACAACAATCCAATACTGCCATTATCTCTCTCCCAATTTTCAATCTTTGTTGTTTCTTCCCAATTCCACTCTCTCTCCTCCCTCAAAAGCCCCATAAGCACCACCTACTAGCTGCAAATCCAATAATAATCTCCCATAGAAGATACGTTGGGTTGTAGATATACCACAGTAGTGTGGTAATTGGGGATGGAGTTGGTGAATTCAAGTCCAACAAGAAAATATTCAAATCCTAGCCACAAATTCAGAAATTTTTGGAGAGAGAAAGTGAGGTGCGGAGAGAGGAAAGTTAGAGAGAGGAAAGTTAGAGAGAGAAAAGTTGGAGAGAGAAAGTGAGGAGAGAGAGAGAACAATGAGCTAAAGCGGCACTACAAATTCGACCCAAGCGTCGAGTGTATCGAATACGGAAAATTGACTTCCGTACTTTTGAAAAGGAAAACAATTTCCTTTGTTGAAGGAAAATCATTTTCCTTTGGAAAACTAATTTCCGTTGCTATAAACAACCAAACAGCGGAAAATGATTTTCCAGGAAAACGATTTTCCGTCCTACCGCCTTAGTTACCAAACATTTTTTGAAACAACTGTTACAACTATAACTCGCAACTACAACTAATTTTGCAAAACATAATGTTGAAATAAATTTGTTAAGTATTTATGTTTGCGCTTTGACAAAGGAGGCAAAGCATTAAATGCTAGGAAAATACACGTGCCTATAAAAGACCATGATGTGCACGACAAATGTAAGAAACAATAGTTATTACTTCCTACCACTAAATCTTTCACTCATTATTTTTTTCTTTCTTAAGTAGCTATAAGTTATAGTTACTTCATAAAGTTATTCCGTTCAAATAATTTCTAGTATAACGTACTAGTTTCTTAATTTAGTACAATCTTAACCTGTACTATGTATTAAATATCCAACAACTGGTATCATAACCATGTCGAACCAAGTGGCACTACACTAGTAATATCTCATCCTTGTACTAATTTACCCCCTCGTACCATTCAATACCATTTTTTCCATATTATTCTTGTACTAATTTTTTTCATTAGCCTACATATAGAAAATTTTTCCCACCATGACCTCACAAAACCAAAACCCCATTCCAATTTTTTCCGGATAAAATTATGATTTTTAGAGCATTAAAATTAAAATGTTGCTCCGTGCTCATGATTTGTAGGACGTAGTGGAAATTGGCCTACCTCTAGCAATACAATTAATACTAGCTGCTGGAACAAGTTCAACCAGTTCAACTATAGTATAATTCACAGACGACATATCACATCTATGTCTCTAAGTCCTGATTTCATAAAATAATGGTCGAAAAAGGATGCCGATACCTTATCTCGCATCCAGAACGCCATTGCTAAATAAATTTTTTCCAGAATCATGAATACCAATACGACAAGGATAGCTTGGAAATTAATCTGAGAGGAGTTCCAAGGAACCGTCAGAGTCAGGACTGTGAGACTCCAAACTCTGACGAGATTTTGGAAATCTCAAAATAAAAGGTGGAGAAAACATAAATATTACTCTTCAAGAGCCATGGAGGTGGTGAGAAGGCGTATGATGACAGTTTAATTGATCAAAGGGTAGTTGAAAAACTTTTAGTTAGTTCAAATAGTCAATTTGACGCGGTGGTACGAGCAACAAATTTCTAGGAGGGCTGAAGTAAATTCTAAATAGCATTTCAATCCAATCCCAAAAACTAGTCTTCAACCTTAAAGAACAACAAATCGTTCGAGGTAAAGGAAGTCAAAAGTCTCACGCAAATTACTCCAAGGATGTACAAAAGAAAGAAAATTTCCTCCTTGTGTCACTTGTAAGAGAACTGACCACCTAGAAAAGATTGTTGAGTGAAAAATGAAAACCACAATGTAATATTTGCAAGAAATTTGATTACACAGACTAGACTTGCAAATTCAAAACAAGTTAATCAGCAAGCCCACTTGTCGTCGAGGACCAAGGAAGACGAGGATCAAATTTTCTATGCTTGTTAGGCTGCCACGACACAAATTACTAATGATTTGTGGATGATCAATAGTGGTTGTACCAATCATATGACCAAAAACGTACAGATCTTCACTCGATCAGCTTGATACAAGTATCCAAACTCCAATGAGGATAGGCAATGAAGTGTTGGCGAATCTGCTAGAAAAGGAACAGTTACGGTTTAAATCAAAAGAGGCATCAAATACATCAAAGATATCCTCTGTGTACCGGAGCTTGATCGAAATTTATTGAGCGTGCCACAGATGATGCAACATGGATATATAGTAGCTGCACTTTGATGGTAACACTTGCACAAGTTTTAATCGTCAAAGGAAGCAGATTGCTTGTGTTATGATGCAAAAAGCTTTCCTATTAAATGGCAATATGATATCGAAAAAATCTTGGTTGCTCAATCAACCTCACAAGCTAAGGTTGGTTATGGCACAAAAGGTTTGGACAATTCAATGTCCAAAGTTTAAATCTGCTTTCACAAAAGAATATGGTGAAACACTTGCCAACCATCAGCCACTGTCCATGAGTCTGAAAATTGTACTCGGGAAGATGCACAAAAATTATTCCCATCGGGCGAAGCATGGCAAGCCTCATAAAATTTTAGCTTGTTCACACTGATGTGTGTGGTCTAATGAGAACATCATCATTGAACAACGAAAAATACTTCATCTTGTTCACTCATGATTTATTCAGAATGACTTGGGTGTACTTCATAAAAGAAAGATCTGAAGTCTTCGATTGAGATTTTCTAGAAGTTCAAAAATCTGGTGTAAAATCGATTTGTCTTCAAGTTCAAGGCTCTTAATGTGATAATGGCACCGAATACACTTTTTCACAATTTCAGAAATTTTGTGAAGAAGAAAGCAGTCATTGTCAGCTCACCGTGCCATATACACCACAACAAAATGGTGTTTCTAATAGGAAAAACAGAACAACTATGGAGACGGCTAGATCCAGGTTGAAAGACAAAGTCCTCTGAATTGTACATCTATCCATCTTCAGAATAGATGTCCCACCAAGTTTGTCGAAGGCAAGACTCCTATCAAAGTATGGATGGGATCCAAACCCTCTATTAAACAATTAAAAGTGTTTGTTTGTCTCTGCTATATTCACATTCCAGTAGAAAAAAGGCACCAACTAGATGATAAGGCGGAAAAGGGGATTTTCGTCGACTATAGCTCACAATCCAAAGGATATAGAATCTTCAAGCCTAAGATTGAAAAAGTCATTGTTAGCAGAGATGTCAGCTTCGATGAAGAAGCCACGTGGACTGAGAAGAAAATCATCCAAACCACAAAACAGTGGCAATTGTTGCACAACCAAGCCACAATCATGTTCATTCCTTGGCTCATTGACGGACAAGAGGAGTCAAATGAAAGTCCAATAACAACTTCCATCGATGTATTTTTTACATTCATCTTCATTCAAATTTTTTACATTCATCTTCATTCAAATTCATCTATAACAGAGTAAAAACAATATCAATGACTCTCCAAATTCATCATTGTCCTTGTAAGTTATAAGGTGTCCGATAACACCTGGACACCATATATATAACTTATGAGGACATCACTACTCATCTGTTCTACTAGGCCATACGATGAATGAGGCTTTTTCGTTAAGATAAATAAAATAAAAACATGGTTATAGTGCTACCGTCCAATGAGAAAATCCGAAAATATATAAAATAGAAGTAATAAAGAACACGAGATAGGAGGGGAAAAGTAGGAGTTGTTAGAGGGAGGCAAGTAACTAGCTAGTAAGAGAAACTAGAAATTAGTGGAAGAAGAGTAGAAGAGAGTATTGCTAATGCTTCAATGGGGCATGTATGTTTAGTTTACATGTTTACTACTACTGTGTTACATGTATTGCCAGGCTGCCACACTAGCTTGTCGGTTACCAAACGTTTTATTTTGCTGTTTGTTCTTCAAATAATTATATTTATTTCATCTAAAAATAATCTCAACATATATGCCAATTATCAGCTAGTACTATATATTGAATGGGATTTCATCATATAATTAATCGATATGAAAGCTATCCGTTAACCATATATGCGATACGATATTATATACTCCTAACCAACTTTTATCTTAAAAAATTAAAACAAAAAATTATTGGTGTGAACTTCATCCATTTGTTAAATTTTGAACCCGCTAGGGGGAAAATTTGATTGAATAACTATGACCCACAGGTTTTAAAAAAAAAAAAAAAAATGATTATATCCCTGTTTACAAAATAGGAAAATTTGATGTCAATAATCCAATTTTTGGGCGACCTTATCACACTAAAAAAAATATAGTAGAGTATCATATACTCCCTCCGTCCCGCAATTAGCTTTCAAAAACACCATATTTTTTGTCCCAAAATTAGCTTTCAAAACCAATAAAATCCCATAACTTTCCTATTAAACCCCTCCACTAACTCACAAGCACAATAAAAAATATACACTCTCTCTCCAATCACTATCTCTATTTCTATTATTTTATTCTATCCACTAACTCACAAATACAATAAAAAAAGTATACATCTACTTCATGGGCAAATATGTCTAAAAACACTCACCTAAAATTTTGTGCCCTCTCAATTTATGAGAGCTAATTGCGGGACGGAGGGAGTATATAGTATTGTCAAAAATTAAGCTTAAATGAAACCATAAAAATATTTTGATGTTTTCACTCAAAAAACAAATATATATTAAGCTTTATTTTTGTTTTTTTGATAAAATAACAAATTTTATTTACGTAGAAGCTAGCTGAAACATCTCAATGGTATATCTCAAATGTGGGAGTGTAGGAGATAAGCGTCTAAACACGAGATGAGCCTATAAACAGGAGAGAGTAAAATGAGATGCAGTAGAAAAATCACAAGTGCAACTTTAATATTGAAGGGGGAAACAGGCTTGGGTATTTGAAATTTGTATAAACTCCCTCGGTTCTTTAATGAAAGTTATGCTTGACTTTTTAAACCGTTTTTGACTCAAGGCTACACTTTATATTTTTGGACAATAAAATCCTCAAATTTGACAAAAATATCCACTTGCATACCCTTCATGTATAAAGTGTCACAATTATCTTTTTTAAGAGTATTTGGGTAATTTTATCTCCATCCAAAGTGGAGAGATGAATAGTGTCATGTAACCTTCTTTTGAGAACGGATGGAGTATTTCATTGTAGCATCGAACTTCGGTCCGTAATTGTAAATGTAAATGTAAATGTTATAAAGTTTAGTCGCAAATTTTAAACCGACGACAAATCGGTTGGTTGGTAATAGGTCGATCAAAATTAAATCATTAGATATTTAGTTATTTACTTTTTACCGACCATTATTTAGGCTATGTTCTATTTATATTATTTTTGCTCATATTTGTTGTTGATTGTTGATTTTTGCTGACTTTTGTTGATTTTTATTGAACTTTTGTTGAGTTTTGTTGATTTTACTGATTTTTTGTTGATTTTTGTTGATTCTACTAATTTTTTGTTGATTTTTTTCTAAACTAAGGCCCTGTTCGGGGTGGTTGCCAGTTGCCAGTTTTTGGTTTTGAAAAATTTTCAACTCTTCGTAGAAATTTAATTTAAAGCTGATTTTTTTTGTGTTTACCGTTCCTTACTTAATTTTCAAAACTGACAACAGAAAACTGAAAACCAAAAAAAGTGGTTTCCAAAAACTTGTTTTGAGTTCCCAAAAAAATTGAAAACTGGCAACTTGCAACCACCCCAAACAGGGCCTAAGTTGATTATACCAAACTACATTCATTTTTTAGGTTATGGTTTGTTCATTCACCTTATTCAATTCCATTTTAGTTCAGTTCAGTTTAGGTCAATTTTCAGTTTAGATAGGTTAATAACTTATTTATTTATTTTTTTCACAGACATTACCGTTCATTCAGCTTGATTAAGTTCATTTCAGTTACTTTCAGTTGAAATGTATGCAACCTTAACAACAATAATAATAAAAATAGAAAAATGGATTTAAATAAACCAACAAATTGGCCATTCGACAATAATAATCCAACAAATGAGTTCGGCCCTAAATAATCCCACATTTGATCTAGCCTGATGTCGTTGAAGTAAAATTTAAGGGGCTAATTAACTTTCCGTTAACAACAAATGGATGAAGTACGCTATATCGCTGAATATATATATTGCAATCAATCGAAGACAAGACAATGGAAGATAATTATGCAGAGGATGATTGATTCTTTTATTAATCGATATCCTATAAAATTACATATCATCGGTGTTTTATATTGTTCATTACGTTTAATCAATAATTTACTTATTACTTCCCAAAATAATTAATATTACCAATCATATTACTACTACTGATTTTGTTGGTTATTGTTGATTCTACTGATTTTTGTTGATTTTTTTCTATTTTACTTATTTTGTTAATTTTTGCTAAAATCAACAGAATCAACAAAACTAATTTGAAAAAAACAAAGCCTTAGTCCGATCCGTCGGGTAAATAGTATAAAATATCAATAGGAAAATCGCGTGCTTTTCTGGACTTAGCCCGCATGCCTAAAGGTTCAGTTGCAGCAACTAGAGCTAGCCATGGGCCGGGCTAGCACACGGGCGGCACGGCCCAGCATGGATTTGGCACGGGCACGACACAAGCCCACCTCAGGCACGGCACAAGCCCACCCCAGGCACGGCCCATCACGACCCACGACGTGGTGGGTTGTGGGCCGTGCTGGGCCATGATTTCAGGAAAATCGTGTGCCCGGGCACGGCACGGCACGCTACGACAAGGTAAAAATATAATATTTTAATACAAAATTTAAAAATTTGTAAAGGCACGACACGATGGGCCGTGGGCCGCTGCCGTACATAGGCTGCTTTTGAGAATAGGTGACACAGTACGGCACGCATTCGGTGGACCGTGGGACGGCCGGGCCTACAAAAGCTCCAGACACGCCGGCACGGCACGTGGGCCGGCCAGCCATGGCCAGCCCTAGCAGCAACTCCTCACCCGGCCCCAAACATCAAGGGAGTGAGGACCTAGAAATAGATTACTCCAAGTTACTTGCGTCCGGATAACTAATGGAGCTAAAGCTCGTTGGTAAGACAAAATGATACAATGCCCATCAAGGAGCAATCTTTGGAGAGAGAGAAACACTACCGGTGCATGATTGTTTTCCAACCCAAGCAAAGCAGCACAAACATTAGCCAATTAGACAAGTTGTATAAATCTGCTGTCCTCAACTATGACAGTATATTTTTATCTGACAGCTATCTCTGAATCATTGCTAACTTTCCTTTTAAAATTGTAATATTCCCCTCCCCCTAAACATATATTATACTATGTAACTTGCACTGCACATGCTTAAGAAAATTAGTACCCCAAATTAGCTTAACTAGTATGACTTTTTTAACTAATTCTATTCGTATCGAATCTGTTCATAAAAGAATAAAGAGCTTCCAATCGTATCGAATCTGTTCATAAAAGAATAAAGAACTTCCAATAAATAGTTTCCCCATTTGAAAAAAATCGTAATCCTCGACATTATTGTTTTAAGGGTTGTGAATGTGACTTCACCACCCACTAATCCTACACATTAACAGTTAAAAGACTGATCTAAACACTGACACACATCCACATATATAATTAACCAATAATTATAACAAGTCAAATTATAAGCAGTGTGACAGCATACCCATCAGACATTAGTGCATTGAGGATCTTTTCTTCCCTTTTGGACAACTTTTCTTTCATGTTTCTTGTGATATAGGATAATAATAATCATAATATACTCCCCAAAACTCCAGCTCATTCCACCCATACTACACCTTATTATTGTACTACTACATACACCCTTTAAATATATACCCCCACTTCTTCCCCCCATCCCTTCATTATCACAACCACAACAACAAAAATGGCTTCTTCCATCCATTTCTCTCTCCTCCTCCTCCTAGCCACCATCACCACCCAATGCCTAGCCCAATCCGCCGCCCCGGCCCCGGCCCCATCAGGCCCCATCAACATAACAGCCATCATCGAAAAAGGCGGCCAATGCGCCACCTTCCTCCGCCTCCTAGCCTCCACCCAGGTCGCAACCCAGATCGATAACCAGGTCAACAGCTCAACCGAGGGCATGACCGTGTTTGCCCCCACCGACAACGCCTTCCAGAACCTCAAACCCGGCACCCTCAACGGCCTAACCAGCCAGCAACAAGTCCAGGTAGTCCTCAACCATGTCCTCCCCAAGTTCTACACCATGGATGACTTCGTGACCATCAGCAACCCGGTCCGAACCCAGGCCTCGGGCCAGGACGGCGGGTCATTCGGGCTCAACATCACCTCAACCGGTAACAACCAGATGAATGTGTCATCCGGGCCTGTCGTAGCCCGGGTGGATAACACCCTTAGGGGTAAGTTCCCCTTGGCGGTTTATGTGGTGGACAAGGTGCTCTTGCCCGAGTTCGGAGTCGCTAAGGCCGAGTCGCCCGTCGAGGCGCCAGCAAAGGGGAAGGGAAAGGGCTCCAAGGCTGAAGGGCCAGCAAGTGATGCTGCTTCTGATGATGAAGATGGCAAGAAGAATGGAGGGTTTGGTGTGAGGAGTAGTGTGGGGGGTGTTATGGGAATTGCATTGATTACTATGGGGTTTCTTTTTTAATTGAGGGGTAAAAATGGGAAGTATGAATTGGTTGAAATTGATTGGTTTTTCATGTACTTGAAAATTGATCTATGCATTTTTTGTATTTTTCTTCTATTTTTTAGTTTTTTTTATTTTGTTGAGGGTTAATTGGTGGTTTTGTATTTACTTTTTTTGTTGAAACAGAATTTGTTATTGTTAATACAAAAAAATTGAGAAATTTGGCGACTATTATATATACATGTTCAATGTTTTTAATCTATCTTGATATTGAGGGGACTAGTTGAGTTGATCATCTAATAATAACTCACCTTCATAATGTTCATGTTCACTCCCTCTTGATTGTTCATTTTGTGAGTAAATGTTTTAGGTCTCTAACGAAAAATAGTAGTATATGGTCTCTACTTGCTACTAAAGAGGATCAAATTGTTAGGTGGTCTGTTGGTAATAATAGTTTCTCTCTAATGTAAACACTGTGAAGCACTCCAAACACTTTCAAAATAATGTACTGAAAATATTGTAAATTATAAGATGAGTGAGCGTTGGTGTTGTACCATCTAATAAGAGATTTAAAGAATAATAAGAACGATCCACCAAAAAAAAAAAAGAATAATAAGAAAAAAAAAAGAAGATAAAATTTGAGAGAAAGAAAAAGAATCTGAACACATAATCAAGTGTCTCAGCTAAAAAAAAATGCAGATTGTCAATATGGTAATCCTAATAATGGATAACATTATTTATGCATATGTAAAGCTTGGAAGACTTGGAATATGAAGATGGGCCCAAATGGGCCAAGTTTGGGCTGGGTGTTGCCTTACTAGGTAAGGGCCTTTTAAATGGGCTTTCACTGGTTCTACTCGAGTTGGAGTAGTTCGATAATTCAGGTGCTGGCATGGGTTCAGAAGCCAAATCTGGGGAATAATCAACGCCAAACAAACTTGAAAATCACTGAAATTACAGGCCCGACCCATCCGCCCAACCGTGTCACTCCATGCCTCGGATTTCTTCTAGTGGGGCGAACCTAGATAGCTCTACACGAGCAGCATTTGACCGTGTGGCCGGATCCATCTTTGGTCCGTACTCATTTATTTGCTTCTTCTTGCTCTCATACGAACCCCTCTAATTGTTTAATCTGATACTCTTAGGATCTCAACTAATAAAACCGATACCCTTGGATTAGTCGAATATATGACTTGTTTGAGCTTGCACCTAACAATTTCTTTATTACATATAGATCATAGTTCGTATTATATAATGTAATTTCCCTGAGACCCTGGAATTTTTTTAAAAAAAAAACAAAAAAAAACAAAAAAAAAAGGGAGTATTTGAATATTATCAGCACCATGTGAAAACTTGACGATTGTTGCTGGCAAGATCAGAAGAAGGAATTGGGAAAACTTTTGGGTTCTTATGAGGTGGAGGGAATTATTATGAGCAACTTGCATGCATGTACAATAAATTCAACTAGCTAGCTTGCATTATGTGATATATTCAAGTCTAGTAACTATATTGGACATATATGCAAGTCATGTGACATGATGTGAGTCAATTAAATCTTCCATCCATTACAAAAATTAAAATCAAAACTCAGTTGAAATTAGTACGGTGTCTAGTGACCCAAAAATTGGTATTTATGGCCGAAACACTAATATCGCTAAGCTAAATTATGGTACTAATCATGTATTAAAATTTGGTACTAGTGACCCAAAAACTAGTACTGATGACCGTAGTACTAGTGACCCAAAAATTAGTCATGGTGAAATAGAAAAAATAATACTGTGAGTCTGTGACCTAAAAATCTAATACTAGTGACCTAAAAATTACTACTGGTGACTCAAAATTAATATTATTGAACTAAATTGTGGTATTGAACATGTATAAAAAATCGTTACTGATGATTCAAAAATTAGTATTAGTGATCCCATAATTGGTACTGATCATTCAAAAATTAGTACCTAAAGGTGGTATTGATACGTGATCACCCAATACTAGTACCAATAACTCAAGAATTAGTATTGTTGAAGTTAAAAAGGTCAATGATAATTTTGTGTGTGTGTGTTGAAATTACAATTTTT
>BSSO01007654.1:0-10811 GCA_030267885.1 Mesembryanthemum crystallinum | reverse complement strand
CTCGGGTATTCCACGAATAAATTCGTGTAGGTGCTCCCCAGGAGGCTTGAACCCGTGACCTGGTGTATAAGCCAAAGCTTGTTTACCAGTGGGCCAAACACCTCTTGGGTAATGAAATAGCAGACTTTCAATACACATAGTCATACTAACTGCCTGTAACACCATTACTAGCTTTAGAAAGCCCACCTTTTGGGAATGGTTGCAATCCCAAACACTATTCATTTGCTAGACAATTTACATATGAGTCAATCTATCTAGATAAGTGGTTAGCGTATGATACTTTTGACCTCAAACACAAATCTAAAAACTGAATGTTTGAAACAATTGTTGCAGCCTCTGTATTTCTCCACTGAAAAACACTAATGTTTCTCTCATTCCACGAACTGTGCACTGTCCCTGCTAGAGCAATCTTCAAGCAGCTATTTATCTGTCATACCTGAGCAATTTAGAATTGGTATTTTTCTACAAATTTTATGGCTATGAAAGATTAGGTGGATCTCGAGTCAAATATATATACACAGGGTAAAAAGAGATAGAAAAATGTACTAGTTATCACATTAGGGTATGCCTCTAAAGTTACTTGTTTGGGGTAGGCAGAAATGAACGAAATAAAAGAATAGTTACTTTAGATATTAGGTATTTTATACCTGTAGGTGTGGCTGTAGTTCGGCTTGGCTTATTTAGCAAACTCTCCATTCTTCACCATTTCATTTCAGTATATATGCTTTATATTGAAGTCAAAAAACAAACTACATTTATTGTAAGGTAGTTCCAAAATTTAACTCTCTGTTACTTGAGTATGTTTGTCTTAATTTTCTACATCAGAGAAAAAATCACTTATTGTAGACACCCGCACAGGTGTCACATTAGTCCTCGCCTAGCCGAGGATGAAAGCGATAGACTACCTACAAAGGACAAACCTCCAAAGAGCATGAGATCCCGAATTGATGGAACTCATAACTCTCATTTTGGCAAGATAGCCTACCTCATAAGTGTTTTCAAAATATTAAATAGGGCTCAAATCTTAGTTCTAGATTCAAAGTTGTGAACGTTCAATGATTTGCTCAAAACCGATAACACACTTGAATGAACATCACAGGGTAAAAATATTAGAACATAATGAAAATCGGATACATATACTCGGTGATCTAATTCGAAAAAGCGGATATGCGATTTAAACGAATTGGACATGGATCATAATTTTGTGATCAAAATATCCAAATTGCAGGTCGGAATCCACATTGCATTTTTCGCGATTTGAAAAATCTGATATCCGGATTTCGGATCAAAACCAGGTTGGATATACGCTTTTGCACACACCTTTTATCTACAAGATATCAAAATCGAACGAATACAAATGAAAACAAATCTCGATACCAACAAAAACTAAGATCTAACAATACCACATGCCTTCAATCAATCCATGTCTCATATCGCAACCTTCTGTAACGGGGACCATCGGCCCGGCTATGTTTTCAAAGCGTTGATATTCATTTCATTATAATGTATGTAGATTTGACTTCTCCTGCAAAACCATATGTTGGGTTTTATGGTTTTGATGATAACCAAACAAGTGAGTTTGATTATAAGTGCTAAAGTGTTGCAAGTTTTTGTGTGGTTGTTAGATGTGTAGGATAACCAAGAGTTTGATGGTTTATCCAAAGAGCGTACTTGAAGATCATATTGGAGCAAGCAGTTTTTGAAATTGGGCTTATTGTTGTAGTCTTTAGACTTCTTGTAAGTGCCCTACTCATGCCTAGTTAAGTATCAACCAATCTTAGAGTGAGGAACATTTGATAGGTATGGTGATTATTCACTGCAACTTAGGGGGAGCTGTTTCGCCTACTACCAGTAACGTGTTACTTCTTAAAGAGATATTCTCGAGTATTCTTGTGATAATCTTTTGGAGAATATCATACTATTTTGCTGAGGGTTTTAGGAAGTATAAAATCACTTTTATAGGCTTAGGAAATTATACTTTAAAGGAGTTTTAATTTCCTTAAATCTCTCTTCCTTGTGTAGCAAGAAGATAACATTTGTATATCTTTTAGATACCAAAATATTATCGTTGTAGCTCAGATATTATAGTGGTTATTGGCTGGAAAATAAATTGATTTTATCTCCCTAAAACTCTCCTAAAGTCGTGGCATATATTTGACAAATAATACTCCCTCCGTTCTCAAATGAAAGTTACATCCACTATTCATTTGAGAAATAAGGAAAGAGATAAAGTTACCACAATACCGCTTGTCAAGTCAACTTATATATGACATATCAGTTCTCTCTCTCCCCTTTCCCTACTTCCCACCCACTGCCATATCACCTCACCCACTCCAAACCCATCCCCACCCACTGCAACCTAACACTCTGTCGGGCCATACCGCCCAGGCTATAACCAGGGTTGTCGGCGACGCAGGTAGTGACCATTCTCCCTCCCCCTCCCACTATCCCCTTACGCATCCTCACAACATGTCACCACGCACTCTTCCACCGATAAATCATTACTCCAACCCCTATCTGTGTGGGTGGGACACCCAATTTCACCTTCGTCTTGTGATTCGATTTCTTCATGGAAATACGGCGAATAGTGACTCAAAAAGGGGAGCGACGTGGTGGTCGAAACCGATCAAGAGAGAAGGAAATATCCATGTAATAAATCTGGTCCCTATCTATCAAAAATTCACAAAGGTAGCGATTTTAAGGTGGGTCAGAGCAGGAACTGTGGTAGGGCGCTGAGGGAGCCGGGAGTTGGATGTGGGGGTGCGTGAGAAGAGGGGAAAGAGGAGGGAGATGGGACGCCGCCTTGGTCCGGTGATAGCTTCACATTTTCACGTATTTTAATCCCCTAATTTATCTTCTTTGCTTATATTTACAGGGTAATTTGGGCTGATTTAACATACTTTGTGGATTACTAGTCTTTTCTACTGATTTTATTTCGTTTAATGGTATAATGGGCTTAATTATAGTATATTTGTTTCAGGTTCCTTTTAAAAGAAAATCATACTTGAGTGGAGCCTAGAATGTAAAGAGTGAAATTGTTGATGCAAAGGCCTATTAAGTGCCTCATGCTACACGTTTACATCAACTAAACAGGTTGGGGTTTCTCTCACATGACTCCAACCTAGATACGCAATTTTTCAGAGCCGCTCAACGATGGAAAGTTTGCATCTCTTACCAAATTGCAGCCTGTAATTGTCCATGGGGAAGCGAGGAGAATTCGAAATTAAGCTAGCCTATACAGAGATTCGAATTTCCAAATTTCTTCCCCCACAATTACATGGTTTTGGAGCAGCTTATAGGAGGTTTCCAAATCTGATTTAGGAAGCAATTTGCAAGGAGATATGCAGCAGATTTTTGCCATTCTTTGTGCCCAATAAAATATCTCACAATGACTATAAAAGAAAATTTGCGTCCAAAAGAGGGAGCAAGAAATTTCAATCACTTTTGTTCAGTTTCACACGAAATAGAGAGATTAGGGTGAGAGCTGGAAGGTACGTGCAAGGGAGATGAAGAACAGAGACAACCGAAGGTTACGGATTGGTTCGTGATCGACGGAAGGTGCAAACACGGCTTGTGGGGTTTGTTAAAGCAAACTACAAGAAGGATGTTTGAGTACTCAATTGTATAAGTCTCTTGTACTTTCGTTCATCTTTTGTATCGTTTACTTCCATGCTTGAACCATATTTTAGCTTTAGTTTCAGATTGGTTTTGGTGATTTTAGATTGTTTAAAACCTGTGGTTTTGAACTACTAGTTTAATGAATGCAAGGAGTAGTTGTTATTCATGTTATATCTGAGCCTAATCTGTTAAAGTTCCGATTTTTACATATGTTTCTTGGTACCGTTGCATGTGTGATTATTAGAACTACTGCTAATATATTGTTCTAGGCTAGTCTAAAACAATAGATTAAGTAGCAACTAGTTTGACTAGATACCGTCACGAGTGTTTAGGCCTAAATTAGGGTATACATGATATAGCTAAATTAATTCATGGCTGGGCTTGATTTGTTTGGTTAGAGTTGATGATGTTTTCATTGCTCTTGATATTATTTCTAACTATAAGTAAAAGGAAATAGGGAAAATCTAGCGTCTAGAGTTTCGACAGTCAACTTATCATCTATGTGCCTTGTGTTTGTTGAATTAGTATAAACTCATTGATGTTCTGATCTGAGTTGGGCATATGCTTGAGCTTCAAATTAATTTTGCTTCACCAGTAAATACATAGATTAGTTAGTTTTATTTTCTGTTTGTTTGATTTCATATTCCTCACCATATTAAAACCCCCCAAATCCTTGTGAATTATGTATATAGTTAGTAGTGTAGATGAAAGTTAGACTTTATCTAGGAATTGAACTATCTCCTCGTGGGAACGATCCTTTCTTTTACTACGTTGTTTATTTTTTTTTTGTGGGATTTCAGAATAGGTATAATTTGTATACGCTGAACGACACGTATCATCCGGGCCGCCGGTGAGCTTGATGGTGGCCTGAGCAATAGCGGACGATAGGTGGGGCTAGGTTGATAGTGGGTGGGGGGTTTGGGGGGGGGGGGGAGGAGAGATACTGAGATAGTAGGGTGAGGAGGAGGTGAAATGAATCAGATATGGGTAAGGGTATTAATGTAAATCAGCCTAAAAAACATACCAAAATAGGTAGTGTATTTTTCAATTGAAAACGGTACTAAACGGATAGCCTAACTTTAATTTGAGAACGGAAGGAGTATATTTTACGAGTCCAACATTTACCATACTTGGTATGATAAATGTAAACACTTTTTGCGCCTACTAATAAGATGGGCATTAGATTAGTTTTCTTTGAAGTTTCATGTGAGAAACATAGCTCAATCCTTGAGAGAACTCAAATCCCCATAGTAGCCTAGTTTAAGCACTTTACTTGCAAATCTGTGCTGCTAGGAACAGTTTCTTCATAAGCTGTTTGATTGATACTTAACTTAGTATAATAGGCACGATTGGGTTACTCTTTGTAATCTTCATTCTTAATTTTTCATTATTATTCTTGTGCTTCAAACTAAGATTTAGGAGTGGTGGTTCCTTGTAATCACGAGTTGTACTTCTCACTAATAGAAGTAATTGCAAATCGATCATTATGGGGTTTAGGGGTTTTCACGCTAAATCCTTCTATTCAATTGTCTCTTTCATCAATTCTTGTATTTCTGTTCTGGAGGAACTGCTCCTCCACGGACTATTCCTCCCCCTGCAGCCCCTCCATATTCAAATCACCAACGAACAACAGTTACCAAACCAATGACAATAAAAATTCTACTAAACTAGAGACTCGAAACTCTCAAAAGCAAATATAAAGTGCCCAATAAATTGAGCAAAAGCCTCTCAAAAGAGATACGAGAATTATTGCGATAAACTAATAGAAAAAATGAAAACTTGATGAGAAACTAGGGCTTACTATCGGCAAAAGACTAGTGGAAGTTCCTAAATAAATAGAGACATAGCCTAGGGTTTGAAATGATGATAGAGAAGAAAATTTTGCCTCTGACTTTATCAAATACTATGAATAAAGATGGTGAATTTATAGGAAGATAGAATCAAATGGAGTAATGGACAACCGTTTGGAAACTAAGAGTTAATTTCCATTTGAAAATTGAAAATCATCATTAATATCGCAGATTCTATAGTGAGAACCTGGCACTGATAATCACCATACCAAATCAATCTTGAATATAGATTCTAAATGGAAAAATATGAAACATTAAATTTGTTGACATTAAATTTAACAAGGAAATTAAATTTATACAAAAAAATAAATATAAAAATAGTAAAGAATTTTGTAATCATAATAGTGTTTAGTTTATGAAAGAAAGTATATATTAATAAAATAATAATAAAATAATTCAAGTGAAAATAGATTAAAAAATAGAATGTTATTTCTTCTATTCTTTCTCAATTCAATCTATGCCACTTCATTGCGAAATCAGAATTCAATCTTTGATATCCTCATTAGTACACTCTCATAACCAACTTAGTTGATTAACATGCGGAAATAATTTTTATTTTTACAAAAAGTTTCCAACTACCATACACAATAGTAACGACAAAGAAAGATAAACTTGACTTTTTGAATGGAGGTGATAAAAATGCTAACTTCGTTCAATAGTGGATGATCAATAAAGACTTCTGAGATGATGATGCTAAATATGGCAAACATTGATTTAATTGAACAATGTGCAACAATGAAAGAACTTGATATGCAAGAAAAAAAAGTTACATTAATGTTTGATGTAGCAATTGTAAATCAAACCTTTCACAAACCAAACAATTCTTAAATTTTACTTTTTTTATTTTTGGAGAAATTATACTTTGGTGCCCCGAGGTTTGACATGCTCATTGTTTAGTGACCTGTGCTTTTCATAATTTGACTTTAATGACTTATACTTATGAAAACTATTTCAATTACGGGTTCTCCATTAAGTATGTGTAACTTCTCTATTAAATAAGATGACGAGGCATCATTTTTATTGAAAGGGATAATAACAGTACCTGTAGAAAGACAAATATGCCCTCACTTTAATGAGATCCTAATAAGTTTAAAACAAGTGTATGGCTAGAATTGAATCTCACTCAATCCAACAGACTTATTTGCATCACATGACATATGACGGATAATGATCCAAGGCCTCTGATGCTCCCTGACCAAAATCACATGGCCTATGTTAAAAGGGGGAAAACGAATACTTTTTCCCCCCTTCTCTATAAAGCAGGTCTCAATTCTTTATTTCTCACCTCTCAGAAACTTGCCACAATTTCTCTTCTTTAAACCCCTAATTTCAATCCTTTCCAATTTGCAACCACCATTTTTCTACCTTCAAACCAAGCTTGTAATTTCCAGAATTCAACCAGAATTCCATCCAGACAATGAGCATTCCACAACAAAAAAAAAAAGGACATTGAAGCTCATAATGCCAAACATGACGTTTAGGAACAAGAGGTGCCTAAATGTGATATAAAGACATATTTAAAGATATCTAATCACCATATTGCTCATACGAGCTTTACTATAAGTGTAGGAGTTGTGGCCGAGGACTATTTCTCACGGTGAGATTTGTTTGAAAATGGAGGGGATATGATAGATATTTTGCAAGCAAGTCAAGATGTTCCATTTGTGAGGAAGAATAATGTTGATTATGAAGTTGATGATGATGTGACAACATATTTAAGGGAGATGCAAGCTAAGATTAATATGCTAATTAATGAATTAGCTCATAGTGTTGATTGTAATCTTAATTTTCAAGAGTATATAATGTGTGTCATGTGTGTGTTATGTAATCTGTTATGCTATGTAATGCAAGTATTAGGATAATGAAACCAAACAAGTTCTTCCATTTCTTGCTTGATAAGCTGCCAAAAAGAGGCACATAATGGATTGATTCAAGCTATACAAAATGTGGCAACCCACAGGAGTCAGGCAAACATGGACATGTATCCCCATCAAGTGTGTAAATTTCTATGAAATGCATGATATTGACCTAACAACTGCCTAGAAAAATGACCGTAACATGCACATATGAACACCTAATTAGCAATTGTCCAAAAAAAAAAGCTATTCACAACTTTGTTCAACTCTGAGTTAAAAAACCGGGATCTTGGAAAGAGGAGGGAACTGTCAGAGTAAAAAGTCTGGCATACAAGGAAGAAAACAAGAGTAACAAAGCTATGGCGCGGTGTTCCACTGCCTTTAAAGTTATTTCGCCTTGACCTAGGTGCAAATTGTTGTTAGCCTAACGCCAACCAAGGTTATATAGTTTCTTCTGAATGTGTGCACTCACGGCCAAAAGATGGAGATCAAAACAGTTGCCCGGGATTAAAAACTCAAAATATTAGCTTTTAGAAGAGGAGATAGGAAGGTTGTTGTTTGTCAAAAAATGCAAGCATCAACTTATAGGCCAAAATACAATGGTTAAAAGGCTGAAATAATGCCTATAAAATAGGGATGAAAACAGTCACATTCGACTGAAAATAAAATAGTTTAGTCTCAGTAGACTAGCACAAGCAAAGTTAGATAAATAGGAACGTTCAAATCAGTTTTCAAAACTGAAAAACAATCCTTGAAAATGAGGAACAACTCAAACAACCTTAACTCAGTAAAACTCCCTTAGAAACAGTAAACTAGTTAGAGAACAAATAGGACAAGATAAAACTATTTTTGCTGCCATTATGCTAACAATCCCCCACTAATGGCATGCAAATTCAAAAACCTTGGCAACAGAAGAGCTATATGCTTTAAGTGTCAATGTCTTAAGATTGAATTGGCACATAGTGATGTAAGGCAACAACCCTGGTTCAGAACTAAAGAACTCTTGAACTTAAGTGCATGAGTTGAGACCCTCACAACACGAAATGTACTCTTTAAATTTTTGTAAACTCTGCGATATGGATACACAAGCGCGTTAATGGCCATACGCACACCTTGGGTCTCATGGATGCTCTAGAAAGACGCCCAAGTCTTTCATAGAAGGCGGCCTCACCTTCACATCTAAGTAGGTGAATCCATCAAGTATGTCTCAAAAGCACCACCATAAGAGGCCATGGATTCATTAAGATCTCAACGGCTCAACCTTACACATAAGCACTATTGCACACCATAGGAATGAGAAA
This sequence comes from Mesembryanthemum crystallinum, assembly GCA_030267885.1. Taxonomy (NCBI): domain Eukaryota; kingdom Viridiplantae; phylum Streptophyta; class Magnoliopsida; order Caryophyllales; family Aizoaceae; genus Mesembryanthemum; species Mesembryanthemum crystallinum. The sequence continues at coordinate 2,186 of BSSO01007654.1, read as the reverse complement.
TTTAGTGTATATGAGATTTTTATGGCTTCGTTTGACCCCAAATGGGTATCCACCGTAATTGTCTAAATTAATAGGCCTTAGACCCATCCCCCTCGACGTTTCAAGAATCATCTTCTTTGTTAGCCCCTTGGTGAGAGGATCTGCCAAATTTCTCTCGAATCTCACATACTTAAGAGAAATCACGCCATTTTTCAGCAATTGTTTGTCGGCACCATGTCTAATGCGGATGTGCCTTCTTTTACCATTATATACACTATTTTTAGCAATTTCAATCGTCTACTTGTGAATCACAAAGAAGGAAAATAGGTGAATTATTATTCCCCCACAATGGCACATCTGCCAACAGTTCCCGCAACCATTTAGCTTCTTGTCCTACCAACTCAAGAGAAATAAATTCAAATTACATTGTGGATCGTGCTATACAAGTCTGTTTTGCAGACCTCCATGATATAGCACCTTGATGAGAAGTGACTCACCTCCTTATAAATCAAATAGTAAGAAACAATAATAAAACAAAAGAAAAAGAAATCAAACAAGGAAATATGGGTGCATGGCCGGCAAACATCAAGTGCAAATCCTTTACATATGCTAGCAACAAATGTTGACTTTGCAACTTTGAAAACTGCCATCCTACATTAATAGCCCACCCTAGGATAAATAATTTCTTCCTAGATTTACTCTTAGCCAAGTATTGGTATTTCTACCATGTGGTATTGGTATTTCTACCATGTGGTATTATGTGAACCATTTCCATTTCCCTAGTAAAGCTCTATATAATGAGCTTCTTGTATTGCAGGAAAATGCACAAGTGTATAAGACAACTTCAATGCTTATACTAACTACTTTCTCCACTCTTCTTTTCCTTGAAATACTTGTCTAGTTATTTTTCTTCTGCACAAATAATTCTAGTACTATGTATTAGTTTCTTAATTTAGTACAATTCAACCCATACTATGCACTAAACATCCAACAACTGATATCAGAGCTATGTCAAACCAAAAGGCACTATACTTGTACTATCTTCCTTGTACTATTTTACCCACTCGTACTAACCAATACAATTTTTCTACCTCATACAATTCTTGTACTAAAATTTTCCTAACACACATATACACAAATTTTTTTCCCCACCACGCCCTCAAAAAATCAAAATCTCATTCCAATATTTTCCGGAGAAAAATATGATGTTTGGAGCATTAAAATGAAAACATTGCTCCGTACTCATGATTTGTGGGAAATAGTAGAAACTAGCTTGCCTCTGGCAATACAATCAGTACTAGCTGTTGGAACAAGTTCAAGTAGTTCAAATACGGCAGAATCCACAGACGACACATCAACATCAGTGTCAACTTTGAATGATATCGTGAAGCAATGGTTGAAAAAGGATGCCGATACCTTGTCTCACATCCAAAATGCCGTTGCAAAATCAATTTTTCCCAGAATCATGAATGCCAATACGACAAAGATGGCTTGGGAAATAATCAAAGATGAATTCCAAGGAACCGTTAGAGTCATAATTCTAAGACTATAAACTCTCCGGCGAGATTTTGAAAATCTCAAAATGAAAATTGGAGAAAATATCAAAGATTACTCCTCAAGAGCCATGGACGTGGTGAACCAATTGATGGCGTATGGTGACAGTTTGACTGATCAAAGAGTAGTCAAAAAACTCATAGTTAGTTTAACTAGCCAATTTGACGCTGTGGCCACTGAGCAGACGAAAGATCTGTCAGAATTGATGGTCACTGAAGTCATTGGTTCCCTTTAAGCCTACGAGCAAAGAATTTCCAGGAGGACTGAAGCAAAATCTGAAGCAGCATTTCAGTCTAATCACAAAAAAATTGATCTTCTACCTCAAAGAACAACATAACGTTTCGAGGTAAAGGACATCAAAAATTCTCACACAAGTAACACAAAGGAAGGAGAAAAGAAAGGAAAATTCCCTCCTTGTGGCACTTGTAAAGAGAACCAATCACCTGGAAAAAGATTGCTGGATGAAAATTGGAAAACCATAATGCAATATTTCTAAGAAATTTGGTCACACAGATCAAGCTTGCAAATTCAAAAATCAAGTGAATCAGCAAGCCAACGTGTCGGAGACCAAAGAAGGCGAGGATCAAATTTTCTACGCTTGTCAGGCTGCAACAACACAAAAAGCTGATGATGTGTGGCTGATCGACAGTGGT
>BSSO01007653.1:0-10812 GCA_030267885.1 Mesembryanthemum crystallinum | reverse complement strand
AGAAAAATGATGAAGATGATAATGGTGGTTGAGTGCTTGGACAAGGGTGTAAAAGGTAGGAGAGAGAGAGTGAAAGGGAAAGAGTGTTATGTTTTTAAATTAGGGGCATTTTGGGATTTTGTCCTGCGTTTGGAAATTTTATGTCCTGCGTTTAGCACATCCCTTTTTTAATAGGTAATGAGTACCTTATTTTGTGATTTTGAAATTGTTTTTAAATTTTGTTTAATTATCTCTCATATCCCATAATTGTTTAAGTTTCTGGGTAGCCCAGATGCAATCTGAAAAGTTTACGCTTCCTTTACACTTTGGCTAAGAGTATCTCAATTATGGAAGATGACGAGCTTGGGAGCGGGTCGAGGCCCATGAGTCGTGCAATGGCTGTGTGACTGGCGCCGATTTTCTCTCTCCTCGTCATCATCGGCGCCGAAGTTGGAGCGAGTTGGTGTATATTTGGCTGGTTTGGGTCAACTTCAGAGTATCACAGATTCACGGAGGAGACATGGAAAAGAGGGAATAAAAAAAGGAAAAAAGCAAGGGGGGAAGAAGGAGAGTGAGTGGGGGCATTTGGGTAAATTTAACATAACAGTCCCTTTTAACATTTTAAAATAGCAGTGACACATCATCATTTAACGGAGATCTTAACAGAAGTGACAGAAAACACTTAACTGAAATTAATGTTAAAAGTAGAGGTATCCAAAGTGGAAATATAAAAAAACACAGGTCACTAAATAATGAATACCCCAAACCTCAGGGCACCAAAGTGAAATTTTTCCTTTGTTTTAACAAACTATTCTAAAATATAAACTTAAACTCCGCTTAGCTTGTAGTAAATCCTTTTGGCTAAAATTAAACATTTTGTAATGACAATAAAAAAGACTGCAACAAATCGGATGTGAAAGTACTCATCAGCTTTATTAGTCTTATTCATATTCATAAAAGCTTAATGATATTAGTGCATTACATCACAAGTAGCACCACTTTATTCATATACGTAATACGTATTATTGTATCACATCAAACTTAGTCCCAGCTCCTTTTATTTGAAATTACGTAGTTCTGGATTTACTGGTGACAACATGGGCAAGGATTAGTTTGACAGTCACATGGACAACTATTATCATTGTGCCCGCTGTTTTGACAACATGGACAAGGATTAGTTTGACAGTCACATGGACAACTATTATCATTGTGCCCGCTGTTTTGACAACATGGGCAAGGATTAGTTTGACAGTCACATGGACAACTATTATCATTGTGCCCGCTGTTTTGACAACATGGGCAAGGATTAGTTTGACAGTCACATGGACAACTATTACCATTGTGCCCGCTGTTTGAAGTACTTGATGCCGTAGCTGCTGAACTTGATGAACCTGAATTATTACTACCTGCACCTGCTCCAACTGCGGTGGATGAAGCGGATTTATCGTCACCAAGCCCAGGCGCTACCGCCAAATTCGAACCGACATCATTTCTTACAACAGGGTGACTCTCACACATCATCAGCACTAAGGAACTGCACAATAAGCCCAAAACAGCAAAGGTTTTAAGGGTAGCCATGGAGATGATAAAAAAACTTAGGAAATCGAAGCAAGTTTTCGTGTTGTGCTTAATAATTAAGGATGTGTTGGTGGATATGACTTGAGAGCACCTATGTATGGGTATTTATAGTGACAAATTTATAGGGAAAGAAACTTGCAACACCCATGTATTTATTCATCAACAGGAAAAATAAAAGAGAAAAGAAATAATGTATATTACTCAGCTTTAGTGGAGTAGTTTTCAGACAAATTCAATTCATCTGAATTGAATTGGGATGAATTGAGTTCATCAGGATCAATCCATTGCAATAGAATACGCAATTGTATGTTGATTCAAAGAAGGGAGACTTACGCGTTCAAAATTTTCATTCGTGTGGCCAAACGATGTCGAGTCCAATGGTGCAGCGAAAAATAAAACACTTTTTTTTTTATTATGTGTGTCTACAAGAAGGAACTTCCTTCTTCCTTGGGCGTGGCTAAAGGGCACCTCCTTACGCACGGCCTCGGGTATAGAACACTTAGTTTAAACTAGCAATATTGTACAATACTCTCGTTGCGTTTGATATATTACCACCCAAGATACTCTGTCATAATAAGGGAATTATTATATAAAGGTATATGGGAGAGGATGATACAACTCATGGAACTTGTTGAGAAGTTCGGAATAGGGGGAATGTGAGCAGCACGTGATCAACGATCTGAATCCGAATGTAGCGGTCCGAGTAGTTATGATCTGAAAGATCTCCTGCAAAACAGAGGTGAAACTAGTTATGATCTGAATCCGTACCACCTTGTTTCGGCCAAATTCCATCGTTTTCTATCAGTTTTGCCCAATTCTTTGTATTGTAGCTGTATTTTTGCCTCTAATGATGGATTATACTTTGCTAATTTGTGTAACACGATCCACACAAAGTTGAAACCTTAAAACCAGTCAGTCCCCTTGACCATACTATATCATTGAACTTCACAAGTCAACCGATCAGTTCGGACCTTAAAAGATGAGATACCTGCTTTGTGTTATGCCCCTACCGAATTGTTCGGTTGTGAAGTATTTCCTCCTCTCTTTTTTTTTCTTTTAAGGATGTAACCTTCAAACAAAATAAACCTTGTCGCCCATACCAAGAAAGTAGGAGATTTGTTCCGCCGTTATGACTTCTTATTGATGGTGTTGTGTGACCATGTTGAAACCAGATTGATTTGTTGTATTTGTAACCGGATCTTCAAATGGGGAGATGAATTCGGAACATCATTTGCCTGATGAGATATTAAAAATGAATCTGGAACATCATTTACTTGATGATAAATTCGAATCATAGAACTCTATTATCCAAGCGATATTCGCAGATTTTTATTTTATTCACGAATTACACCAAGATAAATTCTCGGAAACCAATCCCAGTGATTGGATTGCACCATCTAATCCAAAAATGAAAAATAATTAAAACTTTCATTTCATTCATAAATTACACCGAGATAAAATCTCGGAAACCAATCCCAACGACCGGATCACACAAACTAAATTGAATATACATATTTGAAATTTTATTTTATTCATAAATTACACCGAGATAAATTCTCGGAAACCGATCCCAACGATCGGATCACAAAAATGTATTTGAATATAAATTAAGAGCAATTATTCACGCCAATGAGATCCGAATGTCCATCTATTTCCTCCACATCTCTTTTGTTTTCTTCCGTTCCTTCCGAACAAATTTCAGTAGCTGTGATAAACTCCTCCGCTTTTTGCAAAGCTTCCTCTAACCTCTTGGGTTGGTTCTTAGCAAGTTCAAACTTGAATGGACTAGTTCGCAGTCCGTACATTAGAGCAGCTATAGCTACCGCATTCTCAAGATTGGGAATTAGCAGAGATTCGGAGTTGAAGCGCTTAATGTAACCTCTAAGTGATTCCTTCTTACCTTGGACAATAGTCATGAGATGTGCCGACGTCTTCCTTTGGATCTTGTTAGTGGTGAAGTGAGCACTAAATCTACCACTAAACTCTCGAAAGTTATGAGTATTATTACGAGGAAGAGAATTGAACCACTTTTGAACTACCCCTTTAAGAGTGGTTGAGAAATACTTACACCAAAATGCTTCCGAACTGGTTGGATCATCATCTGTGCCTAGAAGGTTGCAAGATGTTCATCAGGATCTTCTATTCCATTGTAAGGATCAATGGTGGGAAATTTGACTTTTCTTGGGTAAGGAGTGTTCATAATTTCTTCACTGAATGGACTTTGAATGGTCAGGGACCGTAGTCTTTGAGAGACTGATGGGAACACGATTGTACTGACCTCTCCCCTTGATATTTCTTCCGATGGTGGTGCGATCTTTCCTCATATAAGATGGGTTTCGACTGAGAAATTTTACCCAACTCTTGTGCTGAAGGAGTATGTCGTGTAGTTTGCTTCAAACAATTAGACTTCAAAGTCATTGGGGAAGATGGTACTTTTGAAAGATAGCAGTAAAGGGTTCCTTAATAGTCAGAACTATATTGAGTAGTTGTGGAGTGTTCAAACCCCTTTCGAGCTTGGTGCAACTCTTTCTTTAAGTCAATAATCTTCCGAGCATCAATTGAACGGTGATCTTCAATGACAGGAGGTCTAGTAGCATGAGTGTTTTGCGCCACTTTCTTTTGTCGTTTGTTTGGGTATGGTGGAGGTTTTCCAGAACATAGGTTCTCGAAAGCCTTCTTCTTACCCCTAGTTCGGGACCCTACTTCATGACTAGAATTCAAATCTTCTAACTCATTAACCTTGTCTTTATTATTCTCCCTTGATCGAGTAGGATCAATGCGGGAGAAAAATTGAGTTAAAGTTTGCGTCATCTCATTCCTTAACTCCTGGCTCACCTTCTCTAGATCCGCTTTGGTAATAGGTTGAGAGGATGATTGTTGATGTCGTTTTTCATTCCCTAACGCAATATCGGCATTGTTGTCATGGGGCGGGTCTTCAGCTTCCTTTGTGGCAGTGATTGCTTTCCTTTTACCCATTCCGCTACAGGAGTTAACCATATGCTCGTCACGTTCCCCATAGACGGCACCAAATGTTGAGAAGTTCGGAATAGGGGGAACGTGAGCAGCACGTGATCAACGATCCAAATCCGAATGTAGCGGTCCGAGTAGTTATGATCCGAAAGTTCTTCTGCAAAACAGAGGTGAAACTAACCCCGGGGCATGCCGGGGAAAGCCCCTCCAAGTCAGGTCGGGAGTAAGATAAGAGAATTTTTAGAGAGAATGTATTAGAGAGAGAGAGTCCAGATATCCCTTCTTCTTATGTGGGAGTGGGGTATTTATACCTGTTAGGAGAGTAAGAGTGAATGAGAATTGGGCCATGAGGTGGACCACTTTGTGGGCTGATAAATAAGGCCCAAACACCAACCCCATGAACTCATGGGAAATTATTAGACCTCAACAGAACTTTTTTGCTGAAACAACAACACATGGAATTTGAGATAGAAGATCATAAATAGATTAGCTTAGTTAGCTACTATATATTCAACCCACCTAAGTAACTTTTTTATGTACACGTTGGTGGCTTTTATGTGTACATAGTCTCTGTCGGCATTTGCTATAATTTATCGGCTCAGACAACTATTAAAATTTAACAATATTTTGTTGAAATCACTCTATTCGTTCAATGGTAGAGTATTGCGTGATTGCATAAAACATGTGGGTTCGAATCCCACATATACATTTCATATATTGCAGGGTAACAAGTGTTTTTTGTAGGGAAGACTCAGATAATACTTGGAGGTGACTCGATATGCTTTATAGGAGCAACTCATATCATTATTGGGAGTGACTCTATATGCTTTATTTGTAAGGGTAACTTTTCATATAATTTGTTTATGTGACTTGGAATATACTTGGGATGACTCTTTATGCTTAATTTGCACTATAAGAAAGACTCAGCTCCATATGTTTTGTAAGGGTGTACTCTACATATTTCATAGGGGTAACTTCATATATTGTGTAGAGGTCAGCCTACTTAGAGAGTGTTTGTAACATCAAGGAGGTGGAGTAACTTACGCAAAGGAGATAGGATTTATCATGGTGCCAGAGCAGGCTTAAATCCTATCTTAGAGAGTGTTTATTACATTAGGGTGGTTCCAACCCAAAACCTATTGTCCATGGGTAGAGTAATTCCTCCATTTATAAACACCTCAAGGCTCCTTCATTTTTTTCATGTGGAATATCCCACTTAACGATATTAAATTTCCATTGACTTTGTTCATTGTTGAAATAATTGAAAAATATCATAATTTGATATATTCTCATAATAGATGTCGTGTAATTGACATTAACTAATCAAGCCTCAGCTTGTAAAACCAGAGTTCACAACTCTGTGAGGACCTAATGTTTGCTGAAGTTTTGATTTCAGAACCTAACGTTTCAAAACTTTGGTTTAAGGACCTACACTAACCTTTTTTTATATACTGTTAGTTTGGTTGTCAAATACGCTTAGGTAGTAGGACCTAACGTTTTAAAAATACGTATTTTTCAATAATACCTATAATACATACATCATACTAATTATTATTATTTTTTAAAATGAGTAGTATATATATAGGAGTATTGCGTGAAAACGCTATTGTCAAATATGTTTAGGAAATTGTTCCTTAACTAGGTGAAATAAAAACAAAAAAGCCAAAAAAATTCAAATTTGTCGTCATCTCTTATTCCATTCTCAAACCATCTACTGCAAATTAACAATAAGGGTTTTGTTCGGTTTTGCCGGCATAGTCATCTACGCGTTTGAGGTAGAAAACAAAGTTTGGCGGCAAATTCAAGTTCGGTTGTCTCTCTCTTTGTGGATGCTATAATTTCTTTTTGGGTAGAGTTGAACTCGTAGATGCTTATTTTGAAAAAATTAACTTGGGAAATTTGTTGAATTTAGTATGATGTCTTTGTAAAACAAGGCAATGAGGATTGTATGAGTTGTATCTTGACGTGATGAGGACAGTGATCAAATATTTGAGTAAAGAGTACCAAATTTCTTTCTTGAACCATTTTTTTTTTTTTACAGCTTGTACATATGTAGCTAGGGAGCTATTTTACAAAAACTAGATATATGATGGTTGTTGGGCATGGTTTGATGCAGGGCTCCTCAAATTATTATGATTTTAGCAGCTAGTAATACTTTTAAAAAAAAAAAAGGAAAAAAAGGAAAAAAAAGGTTTTCTTATTAGGTTTTCTCAACAGCTTAGTAGTTGAATTCCATAATACCCAATAATAATCTTAACCAATTATTCTTATTACATTAAATTTTTTTTAATTAAATACATGTATTATACTTGTTATAAAAAAAATACGTATTTTTAAAATGTTAGGTGCTCCCACCTAAGCGTATTTGATAACCAAACTAATGGTGTTAAAAACCAACCAAAACTTACTCAAACGTTAGGTCCTTACAAAGGTTTGAACTCTGTAAAACCACTTGTAGAACTTCCTCTATCATGTGTCATTAAAGAAAGAGTACTAATGTTACAGTTACAATCCAAAACCTGGACAAATAATAGGCGAAATGAAATCAATTTTGCAAGTACTCTTCTTAATCTCATATCTGGTAACCTCAAATTAGCACCACTATTAAGAATCTCAATTACCCAAATGGTAGACATACATAGTTGTTTGGAAAAAAAAAAAACTACGTATTTGTGATTCTTATTCTTGCTCCAAATTTACTGCATGAAGTGCTGAAATTCGATTTTGTTTGTCCAATTCTTGATTTGCTTGTTGTTTGTTCCTTTCATTGTTGATTGAAGATGGTGGCCTATTGGTTTGTGTCCTGTTGGTTTGTGAGAGATATAGAGATATGGAGGAGAGAGAAGGATGAATGAGGTGGGTGGGGGAGGAGAGAGAAAGGATTGATGAGGTATTGAGGTGCGAAACAGAACAAATGGTGTCGAACATACGCGTTACATATGCTTCAGCTAGAGTACTATTAAAGTTTTCAATATTTACACTTTTGCCACTGATTTTGTGAAACTTTAGCTTATTACGATTTTGCCACCGCTTTATTCACAATTTTTGGCGAAAATTTGATAGTTAGATTGACTTGAGGGATGACTGCGTTCTATTCTCATTTCTCATCTAAGGCTCTCTTCTTACTGGATCCTCTCCCTAATCTTAATATATATATAAACCGGGAACTTTTCGGGAGCTCTCGGCGCGCCACGTAGGATTGGAATTTTCTCGTTTTTTTGAATTTTTTGTGAAAATCTTAAAAGATAATAATATAAAAGTAGAAGTAGACTCAGGTTAAGAAACCTAACAGTTAGTTTTAGAAAAGAGTTCTACTAAGACATCAATTCTTATATTACCCATGTCCTACACATATATAAGCCATAACAACCCCCAACCCCCATTACGTTTTAATTTTTTTCTCTTTAGTTTTGCTTTTTTTTTTTTTGTTTTCTCACTCTACTTGCTTCATAGTATTAATTCTATGTTAATTTCTTTTTGCAGATTTTCAAAATATCAATTGATGAACATATGACGACCTCAGTTCATATGCGAGGTTTGTTTCATGAATCCAATTTTCTTTTTTTTTCTTATTGGAATTTTTTATATACATACTGCTATAAAGAGATGTAAATTGGATTGATAAATACTTTTGTATGCAAATTCTGGGATCAAAATCTAAACATACTTTTACAATTTTTTATTTTGAAGTTCATTTTATGTCATTGTTTGCTTTACTTTTGATGTTTATGTTATGATTTAGAAAAAATAATGAATCCGTAAATCTTTATCTTGATTTGGTATCATATGATATAGAATAAGGTTTTGGCGTATAGGCTTATTTGGATCGTTTCCATTTGGGTTGAGCAAAAATGGTACTAGCTAGCCAATCATCGCTATATAATTAAGTGTATAGTTATATTTCCATTTTATCAAGAGTTTTAGTTACATAAGGAGTTGTAGTTTTATAAGGAGTTATTCAATTAATGGAGTCCTATTTATGAATGAATTTCTATAATGTTTATCGTTTTGGACCTTTTGCTTTACACAAATTCTCAAATGAGACGCGTCTCATCTTTGTTTAGGTGAGACGGACCAAAAACTAGCCCTTTTAACATGAAAACTCACTCTTTTACTCCCTCTGTACTTTTCAAACGTTTATAAACCATTTGGGTACGAAAATTAAGAGAACAAAAGAGGGTGAGTTTGTTTCCAATAATGCCCCTAATGGTTTAACAAATTTACAATGAGAGATGAGTATTTGATAATGATATTTAATTGTGGGGAGAGAGAGATTTTAAATTAAAAAATTCAAAAGTATGGTTGATGGTGGGTAGAGAGAGAAAAAGAAGGGAATAAAAAATCATTTTATTTTAAAGTAGTTGAATTTTTTATTGTTTAAAGTAGATAGTGGAGGGGTATTATGGAAAGGAGTATGTGTAAAATTTGGTTTGTAAACATTTGAGAAGTACTTAATTTTTGATGGTTTGTAAACATTTGAAAAGTACGGAGGGAGTATATGATAAAACTCACCGTTTTCTTACAAAACATGAAAGCGTTTGCTAATATGATAAAACATATTGTGTACAAACTTACTTTTTTTAAGAAAAAAACTTACCATTTTCTAGCAAAAACTCATCCTTTTAAGGGCGTCTCATCAATTATCTTTGTTGAGACGCGTCTAATACAAGACAAGCTGTTTGCTTTAAGCAATGATAGTATTATAGTCAAACTTGTAGCCTTTTGTTATCTCTCCAACCAACTCATTGTTTTAGCTTTATGCCTATATAAACAAGGATTTTTGGGAGTTTTGACGCGCCACGTTGCACAAAAAAATTCTCAATTTTTTAAATTATAAAATAGACTCATTTTAGGAAAAATAAGAGATCATACACCTTCAATAGGTAACTTAACGGATAATAATAAATTTTAGAAAATCTTAACCAGCTAAAAGATAAATTTGATCTATATGCTAAATATAAAAGGGGAAAAAAATCTTTAAGGTTTAGTAATGTTCTACTCATGACAAACTTTTAAAGATTTAGTAGGTTAATTTACCATACCATACCACAATACTATTACCACTATGCTTCTCACAAGGATCTTCAAGCAACTACTACGGGCAAGGAGAGGCGGGATGCTTACTCTTTATATAGATTACAAGATAGGTCAATATAAAGTTATATCCATTAATCTTTTGATGTGTATCTTTTTCAAGCCTAAACTTCCCATAAGTTAATGATAAATTTAACCAATACACATTAAACACCATCACTTTTTCAAAGTGAAGGCTGTTGAATCGAGTTTATACATATTAGTATATTAACAGTTTTGGTCGGTAGTTCACATGTGATGATTTTGAGAGATAGAGGGGAAAAAAAAAAAACTAAGCATTGATGATCAGATAAGTAGAGAAAAAAAATATAACCTTTATAAACTTTAGCTATTTTTTGGCACAATTTAGGATTAGATTTTGCCTAAGGTAAACAATAAGGGTTAGGAGACTCCAAAATCCTAAGTCCTAGGGTCCTACCTCATCTTTTACACCATTATATTTTTATAAGTGTATATTCAACTACCCACACCTAATTAGCTTAACCCATTTAGTACACGTCTGTTATCCTATCTCTACCACTAAATATAATTCTAAGAAAACTATAACACTATAAATATTAGAAATATTCATTTTGTAGGAGTCAATCATTTTAAGACTATGAATGCCACGAGAGCCTAACTGCACCAGTCAAATACGAATTCAAATTTGAGGAAGATATTAATTACATAAATAGTAGTTGATCTACTAATTTCCTTTCAAAAAACAAATCCAATAAACTTTAGTCGTAACTCTCACTTCTTTCACCATATTTTATATATAATTGTTTTTTATAAAGATAAAATAAGGAATTAGGACTACCCGTATCCTTTTCTACCTACAACAGTAGTCATGAATAATACCCATAATTTGATATATACCCTCTTAGCACCATACGAAACCTATTCAACATTTGTTAGTTTCTTGATCTCCGTCCTTTAATCACTTCTTTGTTGCTTTCGTTTGAAATTGTTTTAATATTCATTTTATTTTTACTTTTGATTGTGTATTTACTTATGTTTGTTTCTCTATTTTCATAATCATTTACTTTTGAACATGTATATTTAACTAATTGGATATTTATGCATAAGAGCGTCACTTGCAAATCAACAATGGAGACACATAAATATGATGTGAAACCAAAATTAATGTAAAAGGTTTCCACTGGTCTACAAACACGTTGGTAAGTGATTTCTCTTTCAAATACTACTATT
>BSSO01007652.1:0-10813 GCA_030267885.1 Mesembryanthemum crystallinum | reverse complement strand
GCCTTGGGCTGGTACATGTACTGTTTGGCAATGTATGAGAAAAGATGGCATCAGTGACCTAATGTTTGAACTGTTGTACCAGGGTTACCACAAAGCATTCTCGAGTTGTGAAAGTTCGGTTGGCAGATACATTTTTCTTTCCAGTTTGATACGCACCACGAGATAAGATAGCAGTATTGCTGTCTATGGAGACATAAAAGTGATAAGATGGTATGAACGAAGGTAACAACTTTCCAAATAAGAGGTAAGAACCTCCCTCTTTCCATGTTCCATATTTTGTTTTTTCAAGATATAATGTGTTCTATTATTCTCTATAGAGCATAATTTTCAGTATTTGCTCTTCTAAAAGAGGAGTACAATTATCTCCCTCTTTGCTACTGAATTTACCCCTGTAACTGCTTCTGTTAGCAGTCCAAGGGATTATGTGCAAGTTATTCAGAGCTCATTTGGTCCATTGCAAGTAAGGTTATGTTGAACTGGTAAGGGGCCTAAGATCTATTCTAGAGGTCCCTAGCTTGAACTCCCATAGCCATAAGGCCCCTCAAGTTTTCCTGGCCATTAACTTTAGGGGTCATAGGATTTTAATCTGACAAGTTTAAGATACCCATGATATATTAATTTATTTATAAACACTTCAACTAATTGTTATCAACCAAAAAAAAAAAAAAAAAAAAAAAAGGTTAGGAGAATATATCTCAAAGCATAGAAACAGACATTAAATTGCTAATATATGATAGCCCTAATGAAAATGCATTTCAGATATTGTTTGATATGCCAAACTTCCACAGAGCTGGGGCTCTTCTGAGAGAATCTTACACATGCCAAGCTTCAATGGATACCTTGTAAATCTATCACTATGAAACTATGAGGCCATCTTATAAATCTACTTGCAAGTTGCTGGGCTCACCCAATAGAGCAGATCAGATAATACTCTATCTGATGACCAACAGCTCTTCAAACACTCAATAAATATTAATAACATCAAACATAACGTATATGTCGGAAGACACAAACAACTTGATAGAAAGGGGGAGAAAAAGAGAGTAATATAGCATAAACATTGTGTATGGAAGCTTGATGCCAGCACGTACCAGTAAATCTTTAACATAATTCTCTCTTTTTTCCTTCAGTACCCTACAACTACAAGAAATATTAGCTTCAAGGTAGGACGAAAGAGAGCATGAAAGAGAAAAAGGATAGGAAGGAAGACAATAAAGATCTTGTAAAACATTTTCGAAGCATGGACAACACAACCCACCTGAATATAAAGTACATATACAATGTACGAGTTTCAATGACATGCCTGAGCATTATTGCGAACCCTCTTGTGTTACTTGATATCTTCCTCTTCCTCCTAAAATAGCACATCTTACATTCATGATTTCCTCTTACTGATGAAGGCTCATGAGAAACTAAAGGGGAAAGAAGAGAGACAAACATACATGGAAGTCCAGCTAGTTTAATTGATAACCTAACTTGCTTCTAAGCTTGTATGGTTTGAATGCAAAGATAGGATAAGAATAAATTTACCTCTGGAACAAATCAAGAGAGACCAAATTATTCAGAACAAGGATGCGCTAAGTGACTACAAGTCTACAATTGCTGGCTCTAATTGACTAGATCAAGGATGTCTTGATCCATAGTATAAAGTGACCAGGTGTGCAGATAGGGCAAATATCTATTGTACTACTGAAATTCAAGAGATGTGAAATATGTCCGATTGACCAGATTTTTTTGTTTAACAGTACGATAGCTGAAAGTGAATCTTGTTAGAAAGTTTGATAGAGCACTGGAACCGAGGACCTTTTCACAAGCGCTTGAGAACCTTCACTGAACCTGTTATAGTTCTAAATTAGGGATAGTTCGCTCTTCTGCTTTCCGGTCTTATACTTCTTTGTGACAATTCATAACCCTACGCCCGTCCCCAACCCAAAAAAGAAAATTAACCCCAGGGCATGACTAAACTAACCTAGCCATAGTACTTTGGCCATTGTCTAACAACGAACACCTAAGGACCAGGTAACAAGTGGAAAATGGTGATAAAATTGTTTTTACATCGATTGGACTAATCAATATTGTAGCCAAGGGTAGAGTGTGACCCAACATTTTTGTGGTTATTGAGACAATAGCTGGAGAAACACTGAAGACATTACGAGAATGCTACCGTTTGATAAGTGTGCTCTTATGAGGCTGGAAGGGTTCACTGGTGGAGTTCTCGTCCTTTGGAATTTATAAGTGATTCTAAAAGTCGTCACTATGAAAAGCAAGGTATCCATGGAGTAATACAGGTATGTAACTCAAACACCCATCCCCTTTCACTTTTGCTATTTATGGTAATCCAGAGCTAAACACTTGAAAATTATGTGTTTATCTCCTCTCTATTGTTGCCACTTTAATATGTCTTTGTTTGTTTTTGGTTATTTCAATGATATGCTTGAGTCGCTCGGAGAAACTTGGTGGTTACTCTGCAATCATTAACTGTATGAATCTTTTTTTTGACTGCTGTTTGCAATTTGATTGATCTTGGTTTCGTTGGACAACACTTTACATGGACAAATAAAAGGAGGATCAATCCTAATTTTGAGAAACTTGACAGGACTTTAGCAAACATTGAGTGGTTTAACCTCTTTTCAAACTGCTAAGTCAAAAAACTTCCTCATTGACCTCACTGCCCCGTCATGATCAATATTCAGGTTTCAACCTATGTAGTTACATGAATTTTCTTTTAACAATCTAGTAAATGATGAGTGGTGAATATTAATTTCCCTCTTCATGGAAAAATGGTCATTTTGGTTTAGTTGTTGATCAAAGAAATACTTGGCATTTTTTATTTTTAGGATTTTTTGTGGGGAACCCCCTTATAAAATAGACTTTTTGGAAAAAATCCCCTTTTAAAATTTTTATTGTGGGAACCCCCTTATAAAAACAAAAGGCCATGACAAACACCCCTTAAGTCAATTTTCGACCAATTTAAATGAGATTTTGACCGATTTGTCCTCAACCTTTTAGCATATATTTTCTTAAAATATGCAATATGTACTTAAAGGGTGAGGGTAGATCGGTCAAAACTTCGTTTAAATTGGCCGAAAAACGACTTAAGGGGTATTCGTCATGGCATTTTGGTTTTATAAGGAGGTTCCCCACAAAATTTTTTATATAAGGGAGTTTTTTCCAAAAAAGTCTATTTTATAAGGGGGTTCCCCACAAAAAATCCTATTTTTATTTAAAAAATGAAGCATTTAACAGCTAGATTGAATGGGTTTTAAAAAGCTTGTGCAACTATTTTAACTCCTTATATATAAATAAAATCTAGCTACTTGCATGATTTGGAAAAATAGCTTGTTCATGGAACTGAATGCTCTTCTTAATCAAGAAGTGACGTTTTGAATAACGAAGTTTATATGTAATGGTTAATGGACGGGCATGGTAAAACCAGATTATAAATCTGTATGCACTAGAAGGGAAAAAGCAAGAAGTCTCTCTCACTGATGATGTGGTTAATGATATACTTGAGCCCTTGGACTTGAAAACCACATAATGAGCTATTTCAAAGGTTTGTTTACCACAAAATACTCGCAGCCATAATTTTCATTATGAGAAAGCTGGCGGCAGTTCTGCGAGAGGTACTTTGAATTTTAAGCTCACCCACCCTCCCCACCTTGTGGAATTGTTTTAGTTTGTAATGAGTATGATTGTATGATTGTTTCTTACATTTTCTTTCAACCAAGTACTTTGCATTTAGGGTTGGAAATCCTCTATATTTTATATTTGTTTAGGAAGTGGGCCTATGATGATTTTCATCTTGCGGGTAATTTGCATCTGATACATTCATTAATGCTAATGTGTTTGACTTTGAAGAACTGATTCCCTCTTGAGTTCAAGTTCTAGTAGCCTTATAGTTAAACTAGTTCATTATTGGGTTTATAGGAAAAAGACAAAAGGTTTCATTTTGACTTCTTCTTTATTTTTTTGGTTATTTGTGAATATTTCTTAGAATGTTTTTGCATTTTTTACGGAAGAAGTTTGGTTATCAAAGGGATTGCAATGAGGATATAGAAGCTCCCTTCTCTGAGTAGTGTTGAGGACAATTGCTAGCAGTTTGGAACCATGAACTGTTGCCACCACTGAGCAATCTCTTTAAACAGATTCTTCTAATGTTCTCTTTTTATTCAATTTTTTTTTGAATTTTTTTTACTCTTTTTGTTTTGGTTGATGGGCATATGATCATATGATGAAACTTTTTCCCTTTTTTCCCCTATTACACAACATTGAAAACTTTCTGGTTGAAATGGGAGTTCAGAGAAATTGGAGGATGAATTTGAAAAATTGATTTAATTTGTAATTTCTTAAACTTTTGTAATTGCATTTAGTTGAATTTATGTGATTTGTTTAATTATGATTTTACGTGATTGATTTCGTTAATACATTTTGCTTGTACTTCTTAGTCTTAATAAACGAAGGCTGGTTTGCTTTAAAATATATTTTGAAAAAGCTTATAATTTATTAGAGTGAGTTTCATCACAAATTGCTTGAACTTTCTTAGCCCTGATGAAGACACTGACACTGAAACTCATCATGCACTGTGTTTGCACTACCAGCACTTTCATCATTGTCGATGGTAATGTGACAGAGTGGTTTTACACCTATAGAGCGAGGGATTAGGNCCCCCCCCCCCTTTCCCCTTGGGCCTTGCCTTTCCAATCTCATCTTGTTTTTCTATTCCATGGAGTAGTTCTATGTGGTGAGAAGACATCTCCCCATCTCCCACCTCTTATTTGCTAACCACATTCTTTTTGGAAAGGCTTATGGGAAAAAAACCTTCTCTGCTGTGATTGATATAGATTCTGAATTGTCTCTAGTATTTCTGCTCTAACATCAAACTTGATGCTTTGGATATAATGAGAATAAGAGGAAATTATACCTTCTGTATAAACTAAAGATAGGGATGATTTGGGGATTAGAAGCAACAAAAATATAAATCAGGTACACTGTACATATGCATGGCCAAAAAGAAGGGGAATCTCATGAATGACCTTCATAATTTGCCCACCAAGTGCTGAAATGTAAATGTGTTTGGACAGGTATGTAGCTGTCAACTCCAACAAAAGCTCCTTCTTTTGGCAAAATCTTGCCAAAGGTTGGGACCTCCAAAAGACAGTATACTGTGGGTCATTGGGAATGTGGTAAAATTTTCTTTTTAGGCCCCGCTTGGATTGGGGGAAAAAATTATGGGGTTAATGGAGGAAATTAAAGGGCAAAAGTGGAGGTTGGAGGTGGTGGTAGGGGGAAGATTATGGTGGAAGAAGGAGGAAGATGAAGGATATAGGGGGGAATATATTACCCTATGGGAGTGGTGGGTAATTGTTTCCCCCCTGCAACCTTCATCTTTCTCCTTCCACCATAATCTTTCCCCTACCACCACCTCCAACCTCCACCTTTGCCCTTTAATTTCCTCCATTACCCCCTTAATTTTCCCCCCAATCCAAGCGGCCCCTTAGAAAGACTAATGGTCATGTTTGGGGATCCTGAGAACTTTGATTCAGGGGTCTTTTCATGAGAATGAATTCTCTGTGATGGTGAAAGACCGCATTAATAATAACATTTGGGATTTTGTAATTTCTTTCCCCCTGCCAGAGGAGATACCCTTGCATATTATAGTGCTATTCCCAAATGAATCCCTTTATTTGCTCTTTCTTACTAGTTTGCTGGTGAAGAATGACTAATTTAATCCTAGTGTGACCTCTTTGATCAGAAAAGGGCCTACTAAGCAAGAGACATCTTGGAATTGGAAAATTTCGACTCTCCTCAAAATTCAAATTTTCATTTAGTGCTGGACTAATTGGTTGGCTCATAGCCAACGTTTAGCTATGAGATGTGTACTGCCTAGCTCTTTGTGCATGTGCTTAGAGACTTGCTTTAATGTTGCTGATGTGTCTAGAACAAATGTGGGCAGACCTAAACATCCCTGATACCTTTTGTTCAAACAACTTGAAAGACTGGCTCAAAACCAATCTTACCTTCACTAAACTTGACAATAACCTCCCTAGTGCTGGCCACCCACATTATTAGCATATCTGGAACAAAAGGAATAATTTCCTTTTTGCTGATCACTACCCCCCACCAAAACATATAAACTACTGAGGATGAGGTGGGAGCACAAGTGGTAGTGTCCCACTCTTACAACCCAGTGGTTAGGGGTTCGAATCCTCATGTAGTGAGATTAAAAACCTCATCTACTATTCTTTGCAGGGAGGGTTTCCTTCTCTGCCTAAGCCCGTCAGCCTATCTTACATGGGTTGGTTTGCCCGACACACGTGGTTTGCGGGCTATTGCATGTGTCCTTGTAGCCAAAAAAAAAAAAAAAAAACCCACCAAAAAATGCAACAGCCAAAGCCTGGTCAATTAGGAAAAATTAGCGAGAGAAGAAGAAAGGAAGTGAAGTACAATGAATTGTGATGAAAACTAAATGTGATGCTTCATATGAAGAACAAAAGCTTGGTAGCTGAGTGTTGCAGGTATTACTAGAGATTCAAATCACAAATGGGTTGAAGGCTTCTACAAGAAAACAAATGCTCCAAATGTGCTAACAGCAGAACTATTGGCAAGATTATTGATGAGGACAACTCCTTAACTCAAGAGTCAGACTCAGCTATGGCAGTGGATATAATGAAGCAAGCAAGTGGTTTATATAACTATCTACTCAACCTTGTGTTGGAATGCTGGGTGTTGATGGAAATTCTTGAAGAAGTGGAGATTTGGTGCCGTTTGGCCTAGTTTCTACCATTTTAGTTTTTCCTTCACATATTGCTTCTCTCCACCCTCCTCCTTCAATTCCTCCTCCACCAAGTGTTTCTAAGAAACTAGAATGGCCTAGAAATGGAAACACTTTTTCGGAGTTTCTATTTCTACTCCTATTTTGGTTTCTTAGAAACTCATAGGGGAAGAAAAACGGATGAGGAAAGAGAAAGGGGTGTAAGATTTGTGAAGTAGAAACTAATCATTTTAGAAACTTGGCCAAACGGCCTCTTAACATTTGTAGCAACAAGAAAACTACCACACAGATTGTTTAGCTAGTTTTGCTATGTCTACCATCTATAGTTGGCATTTGTATGTAAAATGTAATTCACTCCCCAACCCCCAACCCTCAACCCCTCTGTTTGTAAGCTTACCTATTAGGGGGAACAGCTTATCCCAGCCACGTTAACAATTTGACTTGATTAATGTATGCCCTGTTCAAATAAAAGGAAAAATTGAAAGTGGTTGTTGCAAGTAGTTAAATATGAGGCAAATAAGAGCATTTCTAAAGCAAATCAAAACAATTTATTGGTACAAACAAGAAAACTGCTACTAGATCAACAGTCATTCAAAAATGATAAGGAAAAGTGAAGGAAAGAGATACCAGGCACCAACAAAATCACAAAAATACTTGCTTCTAAGTTCTAACACAAAGGAATTTACAGAAGGGTAAGAGGGCAAATGAGCCAAAGGGCACTTTGGTGTAGTACATGGATGATGGAAAGTGAGCATCAACCTTTTTCTCTTCCCCCCAAATTCATTCCAAACGTTCGAAAAAGAAATAATTGAATGAAAGAATATACCTGAATCGGAATGAGCCTACAAGCTGGCAAAGAGATGATCTCAAACCATCCCTGCCCTGCAGAGCAGGTAGAAAATAATCTCATGAGATTCAGCTTATGCACCAATAACCAACATAATACAACTCCATTTCAGTTCCTTAGCTGGAGAGAAAATTGATTATCCAATTTTATTAGAGGTGATAGTTTTCTTCACCTTAGGCTTGGCTTCCTTCTCGTAATGTTATAAGGCGTTTCTTCAGATCATACTATAACTCAGTGCCGCAACTGGAGAAAATTTTGTTACACAGTGATTAGAAACCGAATGATGAGATGCATCTATAACTACAACCTGCTTGCTGCATGTCACTTTGTTGGTGTTGCCACCACTGGAAATCGAGAGAATAGTTCCGAAGAATGAGAGGGTCTCTGCACCACAGCTTGGACAGGGGCCCTAAGCAGAAGTAACACTCAGGGTTAAAGAAAACTTGCATTTGCTTCATATGACATGATTAGCGTACAGAATGGTGTTGCTAAGACTTCAAAACTTCGGAGTATTTAATTACCCTCTAGATAAGGAGATCTTTCACAATCAGCACATTGGGGAACGAAGATAGATACCGTATCAAGGGGACGCAGCAAACCACATGAATATGAAACTGAACAGCTCTGGAAGCTGCAATTCAGAGGCAAAAAGAGAGAGACGCAAAGACCAAATGATCAAATGAACAGAAAATCATTCACTTCAAAAGTTTCAGGATCTGTTGTAGGCTAACTCTGACAAATATGAAAAGCAGCTTTTACCTCTGACAGGTAAGTGATCTGAAACCAAGTCAAATCATCTAACAAGAAGAACTTGTTAAGCAACCAAATTAAAGTCCTATGATGCAATGGAATTGATAATCTAGTATTCTATGAATGTGTACTGGGAAAGTTACATACCTAAGACGGAAAGAGCCAATAAGTATACAGAATTCAGCATACAAAACGATGAAACACAGACATAATTCAATGCGACTGATCATCTGATTTCTAATAAGAGTTCAAAAATCAAGGTCCAATAAAGTATAGAATCATACCTTAAGCTAAACAGAACAAAGAACTACTAGTATAACAGACTCTAGATGACATATTGGTACTACTTATAATCCAAGGGCAACGAGAGCAGCTGGGACGTTCATTAAGAAAATTTTGAAGTAGTCTAACAACAGTTAAGTCACTGAACATATCGCATTGAAGCTTGTCAGAATAAGCTAAATGGCCCATTAATACAAAATGGAAAGGTGTTTTGTGATATTGGATAAAATAAATGATGCATATTAAAGATTGTAGCCAATACATGCATAAAGATAACCAGAAAATGGTGATGGCAGGTCAAACCTTTCAACTCTGAAGACTTCATCGTGGACTTTCCACAACAATCATACTGCCTTCCGTTTAAGAAGCAAGTGAGACACAATCAAAACTCAAGGGTAAATGAAACAGGATGGAAGATGGAGATTGATTTTTAGATATGGAAGAGGTAAACGAGAAGAGAACCACGTAATTTGATCACATTACCTCGCACATTCAAGTGTTAACTTGTTTCCTTACAAATTCCATCAAAAGCAGAGTAGGAATAAGGTTCTCAACCAAAAGACATCTCCAGCCAACTTGAATGAATTAGGAAATTGGAAGACGAGATCTCTTCAGAATTTCTGATTATATGTAAACTGTGCTGAGATTTAGCAAGTATGCAAAACCAATAATGAAAGGGAAATGGGCTTTGCTTCGCCAAAAAAGTACAAACCTTAAGTTTCAGCTTCAAGTCGTCAAACTCTTCATTAGACAATAATGGATTTCCAGATACATGATAAGCCATTGAAGCTTTTAAAATCTTTGCTCATCAGCACCTGTAGTGTAAATTAGTTAAGTAAGTGGGAGCAGATATTTCTTTTTCAGTCTCATGGCTAGTGAAGAGCACAACTTTTCAGAACTGTAAGATTGTAATGTAAGAACTGACTTAGGCTATGTTTGGCACCAAAAACTAGCTTTTGGCAGCTTTTGAGCAAAAGCTACAGCTTGAAGCTTGCATCTTGTACTTTTTTCTCTTACGTATCAAATAAGATTTTAGCAAAGCTATAGCTACAGCTCACAGCTATAGCTAATTTTACCAAACATAGCCTTAGCATTACTACGCTGCTTCCTTCCCACAAAAGTTCTTCCTTGAGATTGTCAAATTCACATGATATGTTATGTTATGCGCACAGGAGTCATTTTACAGAGAAACAACATCCAAGCTTGATAAGTGAAAACCAAAAACTCCGACATATCTTAAAAAACTTAACTGATAGATGAGATTGGAGAAGCAATTACAGGCAAATGAAATACTCCATATGAATAAGGATAAAAATTATACTTATTTCAAGATTTACTTCCTTTTCTCAACTCATTGAGACCCCATTTGGTAATAAACTTTACTATGGAAAGTTCTCCCCACAATAAAAACCCTTCAAATAAAATCTGCAAACAAACCATTTTTTTTTTTATGACAAGAAATACTTTTTACTAAACTATGCTACTACCCAATGGTGATAAGTCCTTAATCCCAGTGACATTGAGGTACAGGTGGCCAAATTTGGGGATTTAAAAAAAATAAAAAATGATACCAGGGTAAGGGGTGACTTTTGCACAAACAAACAAACCAAAAGTATGGATTTTGGGTTCTAAAACCCTCAAACTCAAACCTGCTGATATCCTAAGAAGTTTCCTGGAAGATTGGAGAAAACTTGCAAAAGAAATGAGACAGAGAATTTGCACATATGACGTAACTGATGAGTAATTTTCAGTTGTTGCTTGAAAAGCAAACTAGAAAACTTGCAAAAGAAATGAAACAGAAATTATGGGTTTGGGGGAAAAAAGAGAAGCAAGAGGAAAAGAGGAGAGAGAGAAATGCTTACCAATTACCATGCCATCTCTGCAACTGTGGGTAAGGAAGCAGCTAGATGAAGAAGAAGTGGAGACTGGAGAAAGCGAGAGAGAAGGGTTTTGTTTCAAAAAAAAGGTTGTCAGCTAAAAAGGTGATCAACTTTTTGGAGGGAATGGCAAATGAGTATAAGAAGTATTGGATTGGACACACAGCGAATGACAAATTAATACCTTTGTGGAACTATTCCACACCCTTTTTGTATTGTAAGTTTGTAACGTGTTCATATATTCAACTACTGTACTACTCCCTCCGTTTCAATATAATGTTAATG
>BSSO01007651.1:0-10813 GCA_030267885.1 Mesembryanthemum crystallinum | reverse complement strand
GCGAGGCCGCACGGCCTTTCTGTGTGGCCACACGGCCTCCCATCTCTCACCCTGTTTACCCGACCTCTACACCTATAAATACCCACTTCCGCCATTCTTCAAACCCAGATAAGAACTCTCCAAAAACCTTAAGCATCTCTACTAAAAGTCCCTCCTGTCATAACCACAAATAAACTCCCTTCAAATCTGTCAAAGCACTGAGTTTCTGAACTTTGCTCGTCAACGACGTTTACCACCAAGGTAACCCGAGGGCTCCCCAATCTAAATCCTTATTTCTCTAATTAATTTTTATTAATCATGTTTTTCGTATTCGATAATGGTTAATTAATGATGATTGATTGACTTCATTTCTAACATGAACTAGTTTATTTAATTTATTTGTTTGATCCTTTAATTAATTAATATTTTTGAGAGTGATTAGTGAGACCGTTTCCAACGGGCGGCTTGGGGTGCACTCCATCCAAAAGCTGTAACCTCGTCCCCAAACTAATACTTTGGTTTCGACTAGTTAAAAGTCAAGAGTCTCCACACCAGAGGCTGTATGGGACAATCGGGAAACGGTGTTTTCTAAAACCCTAAGCGGAACCTCCAAACGTCCCTTCGGTAATGTCCCTTCAATTATGTCCCTTTCGGTAATTGGAGGCTCCCTTAGGCGTATTCTCTTTAAAAAATGCCAATTTGATCTCTATTTAATTTTATATGTTTTTAATAAAACTTATTGGCGACTTCTTCTCTAAAACCAAGTGAACTTGTCACGTGGGGGACCATACCCCATCCGGGTCGTGGTCTCTACAATGGCAACTTCACTGGGGATGTTTTAAGAGGACGAAGCTTGAACCTCACTCTCAATAATATTTATTAATTAAAGGATCATGTTTGTACATTTGCATTCACACCTATTTTACCCTTGGAGGGCACTGCATCCTGGCGGGTCCACTCGATTCAAGCCGGGAGTCGACAGTTGCTTACTCCAACACATGACGTCTTCTCCCTGTCCACTCGATGGAGAGATAACTAGGCATCTAGTCGTACTGCGCACCCCATGGACGACGAAGTGCCTTGTTCTAGGGACCTTTAGCCAAACCATAACCTTTAGTCACATTTAGAACCTTGGCTTAGGACATGAACCTAGGATCATTTGCATCATGCATTATACCATGTCACTATATGCTATGTGTATTCCTACTTGTTTTTAGCATATCACATATATGTTTTTGCATTCAATATCATCAAACATGGTGCATTATCATCTTAGGAGACCCATGTATCATGTCATGAGTGCGTCTCAAACATACATGTTGCATTTAGAGTCCCATTTAGAGTCCTTAGGAGTATTCAAATCACATCCATCTAGAGTTCTAACTAGGGGCATCCTCTCTTTTAGAGTCCTTAGAAGCATTCAAGCTGCATCCATCTTGCATCTAGAGTCCTAACTAGGGGCATCTCATTTAGAGTCTTTAGGAGAATTCAAATCGCATCCATCTTGCATCTAGAGTCCTAACTAGAGGCATCCTCTCATTTAGAGTCTTTAGGAGAATTCAAATCGCATCCATCTTGCATCGAGAGTCCTAACTAGGAGCATCCTCTCATTTAGAGTCTTAGGAGAATTCAAATCGCATCCATCTTGCATGTAGAGACCTAACTAGGGGCATCCCCTCATTTAGAGTCTTTAGGAGAATTCAAATAGCATCCATCTTGCATCTAGAGACCTAACTAGGGGCATCCACTCATTTAGAGTCCTTGGGAGAATTCAAATCGCATCCATGTTACATTTATAGTCCTAACTAGGGGCATCCTCTCATTTAGAGTCCATAGGAGCATTTGGATCACGTCCATCTTACATGTATAGTCCTAGATAAGGGGATACTCGCATCTAGTGTCATAGTGGCATCTCATCACCTCTCCATTGGAGTCTTAGGCGCACTCTCATCACACCTCTCTTGCGTCTATGTCATTAGAGTCTCGTGTACCCCCCCTAAACCCGTCCATGCCAGGGGGATATCATTGTGCAACGCGAAAACACAGTAGGTCAGTCACTGGGTCTAGGCTCACCATTTCTACATCTTCCCCCAGGTCATTCCTCACACTCTCGCAATGTCAGGTGAAGAATCCGACCCAATCAAACTCCAAGAAATATATGAGAGGTTACAGTACATAGAGGAGATGATAATAACCCATGATGCGATGCTCAAAAACCTATGTCAAGAAAGCGACATCAAGAACGAGGGTCACACCAATCCTCGTAATGACGACAAGGGGAACGAGGGTGAGAACAAGAGAGAAAAAGAAGAGAGACAAAGAAAGGAAGAAGAGAGAAAAAGGGAAGAAAAGGAGATGGAAGAGAGACAGAGAAAAGAAAAAGAGAGAGAAGAAAGAAAGAAGGCAAGTAGTTGGGGCTCCATCCACACCCCAAGGTTTCCCGTGACTAAATATGAAAGCAAAGTAGCAAGGGTAGAGTAGCTACTGCAAAACAACCCTATGTTCAAAGACTACTTCATCAACGAGGACCACTGGGATGAAGAGATCAAGGGTAAGGTCCCATCTGAAATCACCCTTACTGATTTTCCCAAGTTCAAAGGGACCGAGAATCCACAAAGCCACTTGTGAAACTTTTGTGCCACCATGGCCCTTAAGGGGATTGATAAGGATCTCTATGCTCGAGTGTTCCCGTTGACACTAGAGGATGGAGCATGCAATTGGCTAGATTCTCTCCAGAATGCCAAGGCACGAAATTGGGATATCCTCAAGAGGCAATTTGTCCAACAATACAAGGGCAATACTGACTTTCCAACCTCCTAACGAGAGCTCGAGTTAACCAAGCATAGGGAGAATGAATGGTTTACAACCTTCCTCACTCAATGGAGAGAAAAAAGTAGCACAAGTTGTAAGCCGGCCACCGGAAGGGAATAAGTGAGGGTTTTCATCAACAATCTCCAACCCTGCTACAACCAACACTTCCGTTTTCAAGCCATCAACTCCTACTCAAGACTCTATGAGGTTGGGCTACATATTGAAGAGTCCCTACAGGAGACAACAGGATTCATGAAGCTCGAAAGCAAAGATGAGGCGTGATATACCAAACACACCCTCCTTTTGGCTCCCTAGTCAGTCGAGTCAGGTTTCCATTTCTTAGGGCTTAGCACAGTTTCTGAGTCCATGAGTCCATATTGTAAGAAGTCTTTATCATCAATAAAATTCCGTTTTCTTATTGTGCGCATTTCTTATGTCTTATTGCATTATCCTATGACGAAACAAATTGCCAAAAAGAAAAAAAAAAGGAGAAAAAAAGGAAGATTCACAAAAAAGGAAAAATGGAAAAACACACCCCTGCGATAGAAGAGAACTCACTGACACCTCCATGGGAACATGAAATAAATGACAAAAATACTTGAAATAAATGGAGGAAAAGACTTAAAATGGACTCTACTTGTTGGTTTTGGACATACATTTCCTATTATAGGCGCTCCAAGGACATGAGGTACCCTTTTGAAACCAAACGTCAAACATCATTTTACCCTTGCCATGAATTCCCTCTTCTTTGGCAACCCGTTGAGCCTATATAAAAGCCATTCCTTTCATGAGCCCATTAAATTTACCTTGGGGCTGGGAGTTGTGCTATGACAAGTATTTGAAAGAATTAAGGTGACAAAGAGCGAAAAGGCAAATAGAAAGAAAAAAATGAAGAAAAAAATTGAAAAAAGTGAGAATTTGTGGACAAAAAAAAAAAGAAATGAAAAAAATGTATCAAAGAAATTTCAAGCCAAGGTCACCTTGCATACATGGTTTATGCGCTGATCAATATCGTAGCCCAAAAGAGAAATAATATATGGGTTTGCTTGAGCCTTATTACCTCTTCTTTGACAACCCCAACCAAGCCTGCGTTACAACCTGTTAAAGCCCTCGTGGAGGTTCGCCTTGGGGATGCGTGTCCATAATCTGCAAATAGAGGTCCATTAAGTGGAGGCCCGCTAGATTGAGAACCCGAAAGGGCGGCCTAGGCAAAAGTTAGGGCACTACTTCAGCATGATCACCTGAACTACGAAGGTCTGATTCCCTTTTGAATACGTAGAAAGCCTCGTTGAGGTTTGACCAAACAAATTCCCACATCATATAAGGCGTTAGTGAGATCTTGAATTTTGCAGGGGTGTTAAAGAAAAGGAAAAAAAAAAAAAAGATAAGATAGGAAACTTGGTTTCTGAGGACTTTGCAATAATTCTTTGTAGTCCTACGTCAAGTCCCAATGTCATCTCAGAGTCTTTGTCTTTTCCTAACCCACCGACTTGAAATTTATGAATCTCTTTAGTGGGGGTTTTTCCAACAAAAGAGATGGGGAAATTCTAGAACTATGGTCGCTTCACCCACTGATTGTTCGAACTTGTTAATCGTCGTACATGGTGTTCTCCCCTTGTGTGAACGGGTGCTATCCTAAACAATCCATTACTTTAGGAGTTAGATATTCTACTCGAATTAGAGAGTCCATCTACTTACATCCATCGTGTCCACGTCACATGCATACTAGAGTCCATCTACTTGTATCCACCGTTCGCATCACATGCATCCTAGAGTCTATCTACTTTTATTCATCGTGTCCGTATCACATACATCCTAAGAGTCTATCTACTTGCATCCGTCATGTTCGCATCACATGATATAAGGAGTTCATCTATTTGCATCCACCGTGTCAGCATTACACACATTCTAGAGTCCATCTAGTTGCATTCATTATGTCAGCACGTACACACAATCTAGAGAGACCGGATAGTTGCATAAGTCATGACAACATCACACTCATTGTTAGTCTTGCATGCATATACGTGTTTGTGAACATCTTGTGGTTGCGCATAATTGCGTAAGGCCCAAAATTTCATCAATCATCGTATACATGGGTTCCTTCGGGTTAAAGTGTGCCACGGGTCGAATCAATGCTTGCAAGAAGTATACTTATAAGTGACAGATGCCCGATGCCCAAGAAGCAAGCTGGGAGTTCGATACTTGAACTGGGGGCTTGACGCCTGAAGACAAAACTGGGGGCTTCCATCCCTCAAAGTTGATCCCTCCACTCTGAATTGAGGATCCTTCTACAGATGCCCGATGCCCAAGAAGCAAGCTCGGAGTTCGATACCTAAACTGGGGGCTTGACGCCTGAAGAGAAAACTAGGGGCTTCCATCCCTCAAAGTTTATCCATCTACATAGAAATGAGGATCCTTCTACAGGTAGGACCACAGCCTTCGGGCTAAGGTGAGTCAAGTTAGTTCTCCTTGATTGCATTTGTCACATCACATGTATTCCATTGGTTCGATCAGAGAGCCCCATCATACTTGCATTGGCTCAAGCAAATCGCCCTATCCCACTTGCATTGGCTCAAGCAGAGAGCCCTATCCCACTTGCATCGGCTCAAAGCAGAGAGCCACCTCATACTTACACTGGCTCGAAGTAGAGAGCCCCATCATACTTACATCATGACCCATGTGTCATTGCATTAGCCTCATCATGACCCACATGCCATCGCACTTGGCGGCTCGCGCCAGAGCCTCTTCATGACTTCCCTTAGCTCAACCTATGAGTCGCCTAGGCATTACTTGGCTCTAAAGCCAGAGCCCGAGCTCTAGATGCGAGCATTGCACAAGTCACATACATTGACCTTCACCCTTGCCAGGCCTCGGTCAAAGTAGGGGGGCTTTCCTGTCAAGCACCCCATTAGAATGAACAACTTCAAGATAATATTTGATACATTTTGATCATTGTGATTAATGGTTTTTCCTTGAGGTGCAGGTCTTACAACAACGATCTAATCCAATATTTTTTTCTCCGTGCAGGATTACAAAAAATGCCCCTGCCCCCGCGCAGGTCATCACACCCTAAACCAGACCTGGGTGTCCGAATCCTAAACCAGACCTGGATTCATTTCGCTTTTCCGCGCAGGATACCAAAAATGCCCTTGCCCCCGCGCAGGTCATCACACCCTAAACCAGACTTAGGTGTCCGAATCTTAAACCAGACCTGGATTCGTTTCGCTTTTTCGCGCAGGATACCAAAAATGCTTCTGCCCCCGCGCAGGTCATCACACCCTAAACCAGACCTGGGTGTCCGAATCCTAAACTAGAGCTGGAATCATTTTGCTTTTCTGCGCATGATACTAAAAATGCCCCTGCCCCCGCGCAGGTCATCACACCCTAAACCAGACCTGGGTGTTTGAATCCTAACCTAAAGTTGGATTCGTTTCGCTTTTCCGTGCATGATACCAAAAATGCCCCTGTCCCTGCGCAGGTCATCACACCTTAAACTAGACCTGAGTGTCCGAATCCTAAACCATACCTTGATTAGTTTCGCTTTTCCGCACAGGATACCAAAAATGCCCCTACTCCACGCAGGTCTCTCTACTCTTGCAGACCCAAAATTGTGTGCTTTACATTCTCATACTTTGACCTTCGATTAGTCTCGGTCAAAGTGGGGGCTTTGTTAGCACCCAATTTTTATTAAGCCCGATAACGAGTTAAATTAAAATCGATGATGCACTAGTTCGAAATCGGATCAATGACAGATTAATAGCCCAAATACATAGCCCAAACACATAGCCTAAAAAAGACTCGGAAATGCCCGTGAAAGACAGATCAAATGCCCGTCGGCCTCCGTCTATCTAAAACTTTTGTTTTCTTCAGGTGCCAAGGCCGCGTGGCCTTCCCTATGTCAGGAGGAAAGGCCGCGCGGCCAATACCCCAGACACAAAGGAAGTCGCGTGGCTCCCTGTGGAGGCCACGCGGCCTCCCCTCTCTCACCCTGTTTTCCCGACCTCTACACCTATAAATACCCACCTTCGCCATTCTTCAAACCCAGATCGTCACTCTCCGAAAACCTTAAGCATCACTACTAAAAGTCCCTTCTTTCCTAACCACAATTAAACTCCCTTCAAATATGTCAAAGCTATGAGTTTTCAAACTTTCCTCATCGACGACATTGACCACCAAGGTAACCCGAGGGCTCCCCAATCTAAATCCTTATTTCTCTAATTAATTTTTCTTAATCATGTTTTTTCGTATTTGATAACGGTTAATTAATGATGATTGATTGACTTGATTTCTAACATGAACTAGTTTATTTAATTTATTTGGTTGATCCTTTAATTAATTAATTTTTTTGAGAGTGATTAGTAGAGACCGTTTCCAACGGGCGACTTGGGGTGCACTCAATCCAAAAGCTGTAACCTCGTCTCCGAACTAAGAATTTGGTTTCGATCAGTTAAAAGTAAAGAGTCTTCACACCAGAGGCTGTATGGGACAATCGGGAAACAGAGTTTTCTAAAACTCTAAGCGGAACCTCCAAACGTCCCTTCGGTAAACGTCCCTTCGGTAATGCCCCTTCGATTATGTCCCTTTCTGTAATTGGAGGCTCCCTTAGGCGTATTTTCCTTAAATAAATGCCAATTTGATCTCTATTTAATTCTATAAGTTTTTAAGATAACTTATTGGCGACTTCGTCTCTAAAACCAAGTGAACTTGTCACGTGGGGGACCATACCCCCTCCGGGTCGTGGTCTCTACACTAGGTTTTGTCTAATTGAATTTAGGATTAATAAATGGAATAAGAAAGATTAGGATTTAAAATCGGATTAAAAAAAATGGTAGTTATAAAGCCGAGTATGTTCCGAGTGATGTATTTGGAAGACTTGTTTGTTTTTAAGAGATTTTGTTTAAAGATTGGATGGTCTTACGACTGAAATCTTGATACGTGCTTATTTGCTTTTATAGATCCCTTTTCACTTAGCACCATGGTTACTACTAGACGTGGATGTTGCTCTACCATTCGTACATTCCCTAAAGGTTTAATCTGTACGAGTAACACCGCTGAGACACCTATTATCATTCCCGATTCTGAACCCGAGTCTGAATCCGTGCCGGAGCATGAGCTAGTCATTGAGCCTTTGGGAGAGCCATTGTAGAGGACTATTTTGAGGATCCTGATGAGGATGAGCCTGAGCCTGAGAAGAACCCTTCGTCTCCTTCTTACACCCCTTTGACTCGCACTCCTTCACCCGAGCCTAAGGAAGTTACGACTGAGCCAACTGATGGAACTCCTGCAGAGGTTAGAGTTTCACCCCATTTGGAGAAGGGCAAGGGTCCTCGTGAGTTTTCAGGGAGTCGATCACGATCGAAGGCTGATAGTGATGAGGTTTCCATTGTTGGTGAACTTTTAGAGACATTATGCCTAGCCATGATGGCCAAGGAGAGCATGATATTGAGTTACCTACTAGAGAGAAGATGTATGAGGCTATGAGATCCTTTGCACGAGAGCTGACAGAAAACCCTCGTAGGCATGTTGTTGAGAGTCCCCCAGCTAGAGAACCTCACCGTGTGGAGACCCAGCCTGACGGTGGTCGTAGAGAGTTGTATTTTAGTTAAAGAGCCCCGAGGAGTGGTGAGAGCATAGCCGCCTATGCTGATAGCATGAGAGATGAGGCCTACTTGTATGGTCTCTATTGTGGTGGAGAGTGCATGCATGATTCTTTTGTCATCCACTACATTGTTTGGTCTCTCCCTAACCGACATCCGTGGGATAAGGTTAAGCATGAGTTTGCTGATGTCATCATTTACAATGAGCCCAATTAGAGGAGGTATTCTGACGAAGCTGGATGATTTTTGGACTACCATTACTTCAAGGTGCATCTTATGCGATGGGAGCGTGATATCCTCAGGATCCATGATCCTAAATACCGCCGTACGCCTAGGTTTCAGCCAGGTTGTACTTGCTTCCATGCAACATCGAGGCAACCCGAGTCCCCTCGCGGTAGCAGTCCGCAGCAACGTGCTTCCCGTTCCCCTTATCGTTTCCAGGATTCGACGTCTCGCAGAGAGGATGGTAGGAGTTCCTCTAGAACTCGCTGGGAGCATTGATTTGAAGCTTCATCGATAGGATTGCTAATTCTTGGGATCTTTTCTCTAGATTTCATGATTTTTAGTTACTTTTAGACATTGATTACATTTGGGGATGGTATGCCATAACCCCTATTGGTTGTACATCGTGATTGCTTCACGATGGTGATTTGGTTTGTGTGTGGGCCGTTGAGCCAAGACTTGAGTAGTTGTTTCTTATTCTCTTTTCGTTGTGTGTTGTACATTCTTTTGGCACCGTTGAGTGCATGGATTGTTATTTTGTTATGAATGAGAGTGAATTTTATTACGATCTATATTGATTGGTTCACGTTCTTTGTGCTTTAAATGCATGATACCCTCTAATGGTACGCTTATTGTTATACATGCTTCACATGCATGAAAGCCTTCCAATCGCTAGTAATTGATTTAAATGCTTCCAATGCATGATCGCCTTCTTATGACAAATACTTGTTAATGCTTATAACGCATGAATGCCTTCTAAACGGCTAAGTTGTATTAGTCAAGGACGTCTAGTCGATATGATAGTGTGATTATGCGAATGCTTTATAGCATGAATAGAAGTTAGAATGGCCTTGTGCTAACACCAATGGTGGGAATGCCCTTGTATACATTCAGGACCTTTCCTACCTTTTTCATTTCATTCTCTGCAAAAATTTTTGCAGCTCGTCTTAATCGTCTTGAGGAGATCGGAACTTTGTTGAGGCTTCCGTCCAAAACTAACAAGCCCAGAACAATGCATGAAACGTGCAAGCCCGTCTTTTTAAGGATTTTGACACACAAAAACCATCTACCTTCTCTGGAGGTGCCGACCCTACCCAGTTAGAAAATTGGGCCAAAGAATTCGAGAAACTCTTCATAGTGACTGGTCGAGCTGAGATCCAGAAGATTGAGATTGTTGCTTACTACCTTATGGAAGAAGCGAACAATTGGTGGACTTGAGTCAAGGATGGACTTCTAGCTCAATCAGGGTTTAAATGGACTAGATTTAAGGATGCCCTTAGAGATCGCTTTTACCCTCAGTCTCTTTGAAGGGCTAAGCTTCAAGAGTTCATAGATCTCCATCAAGGGAGCATGTCCGTGGCAGATTACGTTGCCAAGTTTAATGAGCTTAGTATTTATGCGCCTGCCTTAGTGGCTGAAGAGCGCGATAAGGTCCTCAAGTTTGAGGGTGGTCTTAAATGGGACATTCAGCGTTATATAAGTGGTCAAGCCACGAATTTTCAGGAGGCTTATGATAAAGCTATTAGTCAGGAGCACATAGTGACTAGGAAAGACGGAACCCTAGGAAAGCACAAACGAGATGGAGGTAATACGTCCCTTTATGCCGACAAAAAGAAAAAGTCGGGAGGTCACCAAGGTGGTGTGCCCCGCCCCAATCACCATGCTGGAGGTGGTGGAAACCACAATAAGGGGACCATGACAGTGAGTGAGCGAAAGCAAGCTATTCAAGCTCGTCATAACCAACCATGTCAGAAGTGCAAAAATGTGCACCCAGGAAAGAACTGCGCTGGTGAAGTGTTAACTTGTTTTGAGTGTGGTAAGCCATCCCACAAAGCGTCCGAATGTTGGACACGACTTTCGAATAGTGGAGGAAGCAATAACAACCGCAGTAATGGAAACTGTGGAGGTGGAAACTGCAATGGAGGTGCAAATTTCTGAGCGAATAACGCGAACAATTAGAATCGAGGGAACGCCTTAACAATTGCACCCGCCGCACCCATCCCATTGTATAGCTGGCCAGTTGTTGGAGCCGGTGGAGGAGCGAACAATAATAACAACAACAACAATCGTGGTGCCAACGGACGTGTGTACGTTATGGGTCGAGCTGAAGCTGAAGCAAATCCTGATGTTGTTGCTGGCACATTTCTAGTACACTCTAAACTTGCTTATGTTTTATTTGATTCTGGAGCATCTATGTCTTTCAT
>BSSO01007650.1:0-10814 GCA_030267885.1 Mesembryanthemum crystallinum | reverse complement strand
ATAAGTTATTATCTACATATTAATAAATTGACATGTAAGCGTCCACGTAAGCGCATGCACTTTATCATCATTCCCCACATTGATGCCATGTCATATTAATCTTTAAGTTTGATTTAATGCACATTATTAATGAATATCTTTTCAATATACTTGAACAATACCTACATATTATATAGAGAATTAATTAGTTCAAACTCACTACTTTATATATTTATATATTTTCAAGCTAATAATACAAATTTTGTTAAGAAATAAGGGGAAAAAGGTTAATAGTACGGAAAACTATGGTAAGAAGTGGATGTCTTATGTTAAGCTAAATTATAAGGAGTTAAATTAACGAAGAAGATTCATGATGATAGATGAATTCCTTCTCTTATTACAAAACAATAATTATTTTAATCAATTATATGATATTTTCATATGTAGAATGATAATTTGTAATAGTTTGATTTTATATGTTTTGGGGGTTATTGAGCACATATCCTTACTTTAATTTGAAATTCGTGTATCAAACAAGTATGTACGTAGTATATGAATAAAGCGGGTTCATGTATGGTTTAAAAGGATGAATTTATAATCCAATACTCCACTAAGTCTTATTAGGATGTGAAAGCAAATGCCCAGGCAGGACATCATCTCATTTTTTTTTTTAAGAAATAAGAATTTTGATCTTGCATTAGTTAAATCAATCAAACTTAGTTCATATATCTTATAAAATATATCGAACCCTTGCAACGCAAGGGCATATTACTAGTATATATATAAAAGTGAATCCTACACCTTTTGAGGTCGACACGTGGCATCCACATCACCCTAACACTGTTGCCAAGTCATCAAGTATTTCCATGTCATCATTTCAATCTAATGTAATGCAATTAAATTTGTAGGTTAATGAATGTAAATAAATGTGAATATGTAGTGTCACTTAGATAATTAATGTATATATATCAGATCATAAATAAGTAAGTGCATTGAATTTATGATAAATATTACTCCACTATTGTAAATGACTTAGTATTTTTTTTCTTTCCACAAATTTATGTTTATGATGTACGAGTTCTTCCATCTCACAATACAAATCTCATTATAAAGTGGTAAATTATCCTATCGTAATACTAATATATGATATAAAGGAATATTTTATATGGCGACCCTGTACTTTGGACTTTTCTACATGTAGGAAAATGTTTTCTAAAATTCTACGTAGCGCCTCAGAGTTTTAAATTCTCTAAATTGTGACCTTTGAAATCACGTTTTTTGTTTCAAAAGACTAAATTCTTTCAATTGAACTACTTTTCTGCGTTATATAACACGAATGGTTACATTCATTTTGGTTATTTAGGTAGAGATATCGCGGTGGTATATGTACATATTAAATACAATAATATATGGTATCGATGAATAAACTTAATTAAGTAGTACTACCAGTCCCTTGCAACGCAAGGGCATACAACTAGTATATTGTTAATTATAAACCATATATTGACCATGCAATGCATAAGAATCGATATACATCCCAGTGACATATTTTTAAAGGGTTGTCACAATATGACTATTGATTTCAAATAGGATGCAATATTTCATTTATGCTCACATTAGATCTTATGTTGTAACCTAAATTTGGTCTAACTTCTAGCTAAAGTAGATAATTGTTCGTACCAAAATTAAAGAAATAGAATTGTAAGCTTGTCAGAAGGATTCTAACTGCATATATTTCAAATCTAGCAACCTCATTTGGTAATGTACTCCATATGGAATAAAATTACACTTAAATATGGATATGTCCCGCTCATGAAATCAAAATTATTGATCCTCTCAAAAAAGTTACGGCTACTGTCATAGAGCCTTCTGTTACCTTAGTGGAGTAGAAACTCTACTTGTACGTGAAAGATTCTATGTAACACAACAATATTCCACGACATTAAAGACAAAATTAATATCCTCTTTCATCTTCTATGTGTTTTTAAATTTTCACTTCTTTAGAGTTATGTCCATAACGCTTAATGTAAAGATGTGAAACCAACTCAATAACTTCTTAAAGACATTCAATATATATACTTCTTAATGACAGTTGATCAAAAGAGATGTCAAATCCCCTAAACCAAACACAACTATAAAGGTGTGTTCGTTTCGCCTGAAAATATCTAAACAGGACTGAACTGAACAATATGAAGCGAAGTGAATTGAACGACCTAAACGACCCGAACAGAACGTATACTAATATGTGAGAAAAAAACGTAAGTTGTAGGAAGCCAAAACTGAACTGAACTGAATTGAATGGCTTGAATGGAACTGAACTGAATTGAATGGCTTGAATGGAACTGAACTGAATGACCTAAACTGAATTGAATGATCTGAACTGAACGACCTGAAATGGGATTCAATAAGGTAAAATAAACAAACCTAACTTTTGATTTTGGAAACTAATCTCTTGTTCCTTTCTTCCTAAATCCTAACAGTATATTGATTCTCCATTCATCTATTTGTAACAAAACCCCCCTTGAACGCAAAGGATTAAAAGAGTAGTATACAACCAATCCAAGTGCGTTTAATATATTCGGAAAGCATAGAACATGGATCAAGACGCTGCGTTTGATCCAGTGAAGGGTACAATTGTAATTTGATGGTAAAAAACCTGAACCGATACAAAAATGCGAAATTTTAATTTCTCTCAAGAAGCCCATTGGAGCAGGCGTCTCTCTCTGCCACCTTCCCGTCACTCTCTCTCCCCACCCAGATCTCTCTCTCTCTCTCTCTCTCTCTCCTCTGTAAAGGTTTAGGGTTTGTTTAAAGATTTCAAAAATTCAATCAAGATGTCTCAGATTGGGAAATTGATGCCAAATTTGGATCAACAAGGCACTAAAGTCCTTAATCTCACTGTTCTTCAACGGATTGATCCTCGCATTGAAGATATTCTTTTCACTGCTGCTCATGTCGCCTTCTACGAATTCAACATCGATCAAAATCAATGGGTTCGTCTTTATTTCGATTCGATTACTTCTTTCGATTTGCTGTTGTTATCTTTTTTGTGATTTTGACATTAGTTTTTGGCATGTTTTTTCTTCAATCCAGAGTCGCAAGGATGTCGAGGGCTCCCTCTTTGTTGTTAAAAGGTATTGAATCGAAGTTTGTTGTTGCGAAAATGAAGTTGATTAAGTTATTCAGTAATGAAATTAAGTTGTTTATTATTTACTGTTGTTGTAGGAACACTGAACCATGGTTTCAGTTCATTGTGATGAATCGACGAAATACAGGTTAGTTTCCCTCAAATTCAGTAGCTGGCATAGTAGAAGCCACTTGGTTATGGTGTCAATAGTGAAATAGTTCTTGATCTTGATGCTGATCGGTTTCTTCTGTTATAAATTTCTTCGATATAGCTGCAGAACTTCAATTTTATTAAGTACTTTCATATAAATGCAGTCGGCATGCTTGTACAGTTTAAGCTTATGTTACTTGGACCAAGTACAAGTGTCTGGCAATTCTAGCTGTCGGACTCACCATTTTCGGAAAGATTTTTGAAGAATAACAAATACATTACTTCTATATTAGCATATTATGGAATGATTAGTATGAAAATTATCTAAAAATTGTTTTAAAGAGAAATTGATTAAAACAAATGTAGGTGTTAATGACCTTTAAAGGAGCTTATTTTGACTAAATGATGCTCAAATAAGTGAAAGCAGTTTATGAGCTGGACTAGTTACTAAGCTAGTTGAATTTGAGCCATGCCCGGAGATGAAATTTCTTAAGCTAGTTAAGCTAGAATAAGCTGTTTGAGCTCAACTAAAGCTCAAGCTTGTACTCAAGGTTAAGCATGTTAATTGAGTTTGAAATTGAATATGGTATTGCTATGCTCGGATTGGCTCATATACATCCTAAGAGATAGTTTTGACTTTTTCTGTTGAAGTCTAGGTTCATCAAATATTGTGTAAAGAGAAAGCAAGAATTTGAAATCACGGGTGGAGGAGATGTTGAATTAAGTCGTTCTGATGAGTTGTACTTAAGGCCCCAAAATTCTCAACTCTTATAACACTCTCTTCAGGGTGCAACTCTCTAGATTTATCTAATTGAATCTCCTCCCTGCTTTGCATGTTAGAGACTCTTCAAGTACAGTCTCTAGACGATGGAGTCATGATTCCTCTGGATACTTTTCCTAGTCTATTCTTCAGTTTTTTGGGAACGCAACATCAGTTCCCTGTTGTGTGCTTTCTTTGGAAGGCAAAAGTACCTCTCAAGGTCAAAATATAGAATACAAAGCAGGCATAGTTAGGTTCAGTGCCAGAGCTTGAAAATGTGGATTGTGGTGAGGGGCCGAATAATTTTGTAGTTAGCTCAACTTATAAACACTTTGAAGGTCGTACTGCGATTTTGGTTCAAAATTCGTTCATACTTGTATGGAATAGAAAAAAGTTATTTTAGTTAGAAAATTAGAAGGCTTTATGTGTAACATAAACAATTTGGGAGCTGAAAGATAAATTACTTTTTTCTTTTCAAGCAATGTTATTTGA
This sequence comes from Mesembryanthemum crystallinum, assembly GCA_030267885.1. Classification (NCBI taxonomy): domain Eukaryota; kingdom Viridiplantae; phylum Streptophyta; class Magnoliopsida; order Caryophyllales; family Aizoaceae; genus Mesembryanthemum; species Mesembryanthemum crystallinum. The sequence continues at coordinate 6,306 of BSSO01007650.1, read as the reverse complement.
ACTCATGATGTAAGGAGAAAGGATGATTTAGCTTAATTTCTTACCAACTTGTCTAGGTTTCATTTGCATTTTCCTTGCACTTGATATTATAGATGTTGCATTTTCCATGAATGGAGGGGCCACATCCCTGCTGGCGTTTCTTGATTCTATCCCTGATTAAGTGTGCATCATATAACACTGTGGGGAATTGTGAAGAAGTAACACTTTTAGGCTTCAATCTACAGCTGGGATCATGTTGGTGGGTACTTTTTTCTGTAGTTAAGTAACACCGGAGAGCTCGTTTTGTTTCACTTACTGAAATTAGGACCTCAAAATTTGGGGGATTTTCCCTTAGACTCATTTTATGGGTTTTGGAGTTTCTTCAGAAGGAGAGATATTTTACGAGGTCCTTATTAGCTATTGTTTAATGTGGTTGGTTAGAGCATAATAAAAAAATCTTCAAGGTAACAGCTCCCGCTGGACTTGGAGTCTAGTGTTTATTCCTTGCTTTTATGGTTCTTCTTACATTTTCTTTTTCGAGGCATTTTGTTACCTGATATCTTGTGTTATTTGAGAGCACTTCTATTTTAGCTTTCAGTTGTTTTGCTGTGTTTTTAGTGAGTACTTTGGTCCTCAAAGTGGTACATTCTTTCTTCATTAACGAAGTCCTTACTATTGTCTAAAAAGAAAACTTCTCAGCATTTAGTGAAACAAAAACCGATGGAATGGGTGAGAACAGAAAACTGGTAACATAAACTATAAAATACTACAGCTGGTTTTGTTAGGCTTTCTCTCTCACCATGGTCGCATTGAACCTCCATAATGCTGCTCTCACTACCATATTGCTTGTCATCCGTTAATTCTCTCCCTGCTAAATTCCAAACGCATCACTGCGGTCCCTCCTTGCTACTTTTCTGCCAATAGGCCCAATAGTACATTACTCAATAAGGTTATTCTTGTCATCTTCATAACTGGTTTTGAGGCATAGCCACCTTCCCTCAATTAAGATGTCGCGAACGACCAACATTTGGGCAATGATTGGGTGATTCTTCACCTTCTACACCAATTTAAGCATTTATAATCAAATTTGCCAAATTGATGCTAGTCAAATACCAATGATGACCTTGCTGTGATGAGTTGCCAATTAGTTACTTCACCCTCTCCAATCATATTGCCATATCAAGTTTCATCTCTGTTAGATCTGGGTGTAGAAGCCTGTTTTGTCCCTTAGAACTTCATTCCTTTTGTGAAATCATGCCCATGTTTTTGAAATTGACTTGCACTGGAGTGTGACGTTTGGTCATCTATACAACAGTGGTGGACCTGGTGGTAGGTAGTGGGTTGTGGAGTAGAGTGGTCATGGCCTCATGGTAGGCAAGGGAGAGGGGTGAAAGAATTTTTGTTCAGTTGTTTCTTTTCACAGATCAAGTTGTCACAAGGTGGCAACCTGATAAAATAACATTGTCTTTTGTTTAATTGACAACCAATTAAACTCAACTGGGTCATCATAGCCACCCTTCTAGATTTGATGGGCCAAAACAGAAAACAAGTAGAAGCAAGTCTAAACGAGTTTTAAACTTTTTCTGTACAATTTCCTGTTTCATCTATTCACCAAAAATTATGCTTTCATGCATGTAAACATCTTGGACCATGACCAACCTTCATATCACGTCCTTTTCTGTTTTTGTTTTTTTAAATCTATGTTTCTAAGGTTCATAGCATGTTTGCTTGCAGATAACCTCGTGGAGAATCTCTTGGGAGACTTCGAGTATGAAATTCAAATTCCTTATCTTCTATACAAAAATGCTACCCAAGAAGTTAATGGCATATGGTTTTACAATTCACGTGAATGCGATGAGGTTGCAAATCTCTTTAACAGGTAAACTGTAAAGTTGTGAAATCATTTGCAATTGAAAGACTCAACAGACACCGTTTGGCAATTGCCACACTTAAATCATTTACTTTGAAAGACTCAATAGACACTGTTTGGCAATTGCCACACTCAAATCATTTACTCTTAATTTTGTCTACTTGGGTTTACTTTGTGAAAACACCTTTCATGCTGTTCATATAACTTATAGTTATTGTTATACATGTAGAGTTGCATTGCATATCCTACTTAGACATTGCTGAGATATACATTGGAGATGATCATCATTAAGTTAGAGTGCATTTTGTTGAATGACTGTTGGCTTACATAATTCATGCAATTCTGCAGGATAATTGACTCAATCACAAGGATTCCTCCAAAGCCACCAGTATCAAGCAAAAGGTAGTTAATAACTTTTTCTGAAAATAATAATTATGATAGGAGAATTATAATTTGTAATATTGCCAGTTAAATAGAGGATATAAAATATTTGTGTAATGGCCATCAACCTCTTCGAATTAATTTTCTCCATTTAACCCGTTTATGAAACAGATGGTTATGTAAATACTATGACTTGGTAAATCAAAATTTATAGCTTGCAATTTATAGAGCTATCAAATGAATCATTCATCACCAGCATAAGGCACTTTTTCCCCCTTTCTAATGAGAGGAAATCAGATGAAGATAAAGATATAGAAGCTAAAAACATTATCCAAAATTTCAAAGATTGTTTCTTCTGTACTCCTTTAAATGAGCTGCATTCTTTCTTCCTCACTGCTATTGACAACCAGTTGTCCAGAATCAATGACTCCTGCAAAATAACCCTATAGCATGACACTTCTCCTTCATTAGTGTTTTAATTTGATTCATGGATTCTTGACGCAAACCATTAGATCCGTTAATAATTTTGTGTGTTTTGCATATGGGTAAAGCTTGATCCGTTGATATTTTAAAAGAATAGATATAAATATATTCAATTCATAAGAGGAATTTGTACATGTAGAAGTAAGGTTAATGTTGCAAATACGCACATGTGAGCCTTTTTTAAATGTACAGTGCTTAACACTTCAGATAGTAGTTAATAATAGTTCCGCATCTTTGAAAAATTATGTACTTCCAAAAGATATAGCTTACTTTTGTCAAAATTCAGGGTACCTGTGCAGTGAATATGTTATGTGGGTACATTGTGCAGTCTTAATTTCTGCCAAACTGCAGGGTTTCTCATAAAATGTCCATTTTAAAATCATGAATTTTGAAAACTAAAGGAGTGGGTTGAAGAGATAAAGCTTGTTTCAAGCCAAACACATAGAGCTCAAGGGCTGTTCATTTAGCAGAACAAAAGAGAAATATTATGTTCACAAGTTTGACTCATTTAATATACAAGTTGAATGCAAGCAGCTTGGCTCGTGCGTACCCCTACTATTGTTGTTAAAAAGGAATAGTTGTTCCTTGACTGAAGTACTTTTCTTGATTTATTTTCTGATAAAGAAAAGGATACAGAAAGCAAGACTCTGATATTCCTTATTTTTGTATCTTCCATGCCTTGTTGTCATGGCTTCTTTTTAGGAAGTAAGTATACGAGATGGTGAATAAATTATGAGTATAGCATTGCCTTTCCTTCTTTCTTTGAATTTGGAATCTGAAATTTATCAGTTTAGCTTTGCTTTCTTTCACAAACCTTGTCGAGTCACACTTATGAAGGATTTAATGGTGCAATATTACTGCGCAATAAGGTATCTATGCTGTGTCTGGTTTCTAACTCTTCATTATTGGTTTCTTGTATGCAGTGAGTTCAAAGAACTTGAACCTGCCCCATCCATGGCGGCGATGGAAGGACCACTGGAGCCTTTACCAGTTTCTAGTAACACCACTGATGTTACTGAATCTACTTCCTTCTCAAACTTCTTCAATGTACGTACCTTGAAGGCTTTCTCATGAATGAGTATTCTAACTTGTGTTTGTTTTTGCTATAGCTTTCTTTCTTTAAAATGGTCAAAAGCTCCAACATTTGGATTCTTATATTTTATTCTTTCATGAGGGAAAATTGTTAGTGGATTGTAGAAATGTGTATGTCTGAAGAATTGAAGTCTTGATTTGAGTTCATCCTATTTTATTCTTTATTGTGGGGTACTGTTTGAGTATCCGGCATCACAGCTGATGCTTCATGCTTTGCTTAAGCTTGGGAAGTGTGATGAGAATTGAGACATGATAATCCACTTCGATTTTCCTATTGACTTTGTGTAGGTGAATTCTATAGTTCTCTTTCTATTTTCTTCTTTGTTTGCCTCTGTGCATGCGTGAGCATTTTTTCAATCTTTAAGGGGAGGGGGAGGGGAAGTCAGAGGAGGCACTCCTGGATAGTGGAGACCCTCAAATGAGGAGGATTTATCTATCTTGAATTACGTAATGTTGGAAAGGTGAAGAATGGAAATCAAAATAGAGATAAATAGCTAGTAAGAGTCATGCCTGCTTCTTATGATATTCATGTGCTTGTGGTGAGATTGGGAATTGGCTTATCTGCTAGCTGAGGAGCTTTTGCATTTTGGAGGACTTTTCAGTGCACTAATTTCTGCATTGTAATGTAAATTATAGGACTAAACAAATACTGAAACATGTTTTATTTCTTAATTTTGAAACTTCTTTTGAGGATCTTTTGGAAACAATCTCTCTGCTTGCCAAGGGTTAAGACTGCATTATACTATCTTTCTAGTCACTTTCCTTTGGGGGATTGTATTGGATGGTTGTTTTGTTCCTACAGTTATAGTCAGACTGTCGATGCAAATGTTTTGATGTTGTTTTCTATGTACTTTCAGGCAGCAACAAATCTTGGGAATAATGTTTCAAATATGGGAAAGCCAGGGCAAAGCTACCATCCCAACAGTGCATTCACATCTTCTGTGGGTGCATCCAATCTCCTACCTGCTCCTTTGTCATCCCTTCAAGTGCAATCTACAGCTGCGTCAGCTCCATCCGTTACCTTAGGCCGCCATCCTGATGTTTCTGATCCTGTCAACAGAAGCAATCAGTTTACGAATCTTGTCAAGCCTTCTACGTTTTATACTCCGCATTCTTCCTCATCTGCAGTTTCAATGCCACCTGCCTCATCTATGCCAGGCATTGCTCCACAGCCTTCCTTGAATCTGCAGCGCCCATATGGTGCCCCATTGCTCCAACCTTATCCACCTCCAACACCATCGCCATCTCTGACACCAAATAATGCTGCTGCTCCAGCACATGGGCCTATTATTGATAGAGACAAAGTCCGTGAAGCTCTAGTGATGCTTGTCCAGGTAATTCTTAGCTTTCATTATGCTCCTTCTGCATCTGCTTTTTGACTGTGTAATAATTGTTGATCTGCTGAAGTATTTCTACATCTGCATGTGCTTCTGTGAAAGAAAAGCTAAATTTTGTATAGAATCTAAGAAAGTATTGACTCTACTCTATATAATTCATAAGTTTCAAAATCTACACCCTAAAAGAAAAGATGAAAGAGCATAGTGCATGAAGTGTGGGAGTAGGTCTGGAATTTGAGGTAGAATGAAACACCTGTCTGCAAAACTGAATGTTTAGGCTGACCATAATAATCTTATAGCTCAAGTTTTCATTTGTTTAGCAAAATAGGAACGATATTTCATTCTTTAATCATTTGTTTGTTGCATGATATATGGATTTTACTCGGCAAATCTGGGACGATACATAAGCCAGATAGGGGATCACTAAGCACAAATCCTAAATTACTAAACACATTTTTTTTTTCCAAAATACCCCTTCATTTTTCCTCCTCTTTCTCTTTCTTCCTCCTTTTTCAGTTGAACTTACAATAACAAACTGAAAAATACTTAAAAGGACAAGAGTGCAGCTCAAAAAAATGTCAGACACCGAGTATCTTAAATAATTTGCCATTCACAAACAAATTCATACTCCTGAAGAAAGTTTTGTTATGGCAGCATCTGTACCTTCCTTTTTCTTTACCTCATTCCAGATCAACCCAATTCGAACACTCAAACAACTAATGGCTTTTGTTTCTCCAGGGTGCCTGGTTTCTTCAGAGTCTTACCATTTTGGTTAATAGGAATAGAATAGTTTGTCCTGTATTTTCTCTCTTTTATGAGTCTCAAACAAGTATAGTTTGAATATTTTATACTTATGAATGTCCAAAAAACTTTCAGAGGATGTGAAACTGTTTGTAGCCTATTATATTACAACCAGGAGCAGTGGAATGTAAAAAATTCATACATACTTCCATGGAACCAAATTAAATTTTTTGTAATTTCCTCGTCAACGCCATCTCCTCCCTAGCTGTCGCCCGCTGTCCTGCCCCTGCTTTTAGTCCCTTGAATCTGACAGCTGCCGCCGTCCCCTCACCCCCCCTTCCGCCTATCTCTGACATCTTCCCACCCCCCCTTCCGCCTATCTCTGACATCTTCCCCCCCCACTTCTGCCTATCTCTGACATCC
>BSSO01007649.1:0-10815 GCA_030267885.1 Mesembryanthemum crystallinum | reverse complement strand
AAAAATTGAGGCAAATGTAGCGGGATACATGTGTTGCTCCCACAGCAGTTTTGCAGAGCACAAAGCACTCCCTCAAAACACTTTGGACAGTCAAAGTGGTTTGAAATTTCCCCCCAAAAAGCTTGTCTACCATTGAAGGTTTGAGCTTTTTCCTCTGCACAAACCTCTCTCAAAATCCCTTGATGGGATGCCCTCAGTGATCATCCTCATTTGATGGGGTTTTGATTCTTGGTTTCTTAAAGAGAATAATTTTGATTTAGCTTGACAGAGTGCTTATATTATGATTGACAATATTTGCCATAGTTACTATAAGGTTTAGGTATAGCTAGCACAGAACATGACGAGATGTTGCAGCAAAGATATATATTCCAACGGATCAAATTTTATGAATTAATGCATGCTTGGCACGCAGCTTTTGAGAATATTTGGAGAAGTTTTAGCTTTTAGGACAATAAAAGCTCAACATAGCCTTAATCACATTCTATGTTTCAATTACTTGGAATTTTAGTAGTAATTTGTTTTTTCCTTCCTTTGAAGTTTGAATAGTTCAACAAATCTACAATTCAGCCGCTGCTGCTACGAAATTTCTGGTACTTGATAATACGATTTTATAGTTCTGGTCCATGAAATTTTGATGTGGGTTGGAACAATTATACTTTCAGCAAAGTCAACTAACTGTTATGGGTCAAATTGAATACTAGAAGACATTAATGTACAAGTCAAAGACAAGTACGACCAGAGCATCTTATAAACCATAGATCATGGATACCTAACACCCTGACAAAAAATTAAAAAAAAAAAAAAAGAAAAGAAAAAAAAAGAAAAAAAAAAAAAAACATTGGCTACTTTGGGTTAGTAACCAATTTGGGTTTGGTTTCACTTTAGTTATGTTCAGGTTTGGACCATCTAATTTAAGGAGTATTTTATATAGGGTAACTCTTAACTTTTAATTAGGTTATTCGATTCATATCGATTTCAAATTTGGTCGAAGTCGGTTTCAATCCGATTTGGATTGATTAGTGTTTCGGTTCAATAATTGATATAATCATATTCAGACTAAGATCAAGTCTCATATGAGGTTCGTGGATACATGTCAACTTAACCGGATTTGCGCATACTACTATGTATAGTATGAATTTCCAATATTAACAAGATAGGAGTAATAGTTAGCATAGTTTCTACAAAAAGTTTAGGCAAATTGTTAGGTGTTTATAGTGGGACATCCTAATAGCTACATGGTGCACGAACTTAGGTGTTCCCTATAAATCTCCGGTTATATTGTTAACAATCTATACAAGAATAATAATGGATATAACTAAATATTCACGATGATTTAAANCTATTATGAAATGAAGGGATTATAAGATTATTGCAAAAAGGACTTCTAGTCCAAAATGAGTCTAGGAGAATCATTCAAGTGGGCTCTTTCAATTTAGGAACTACCTTAATTCTCTTTGCAGAAGATACGACCATGAAGAACAAAGTGTGCATATCCAAGTCGAAGTGTACTGTCATCCAAGCACTAAGAGATGGTTTTATTATTTTATAGGTAATTCATAACATCATCATTGATATTTGATACCCGCCAATATCATACCATGAGTTGTCCAGTTATAGTAAACGATAAATCATGTTTTTAAGGATGAGATACGACGGTTAACTAGATGGCAAATTTAAGGCATGCTAGATTGCTAGTCATAGATATATTCATTGGGATACCTCAATATTAGCTGAGTTAGATAAAATAGTCGATGAAGACAAGTTAGAATATCCTTGAGAGGATACACTCCTAAATACTTACTTCCCTTTTACTACCTTATTTAAATAAAAAATCGCATTTCAAAATTAAGGCTATGATTGGCATCAATTACTTATAAGTTATAACATACCTTATAAGACAAATGTATAAAAATAGTTCAATTTTTTTTTATAAAATAGTAAGAAAAGACTAAAAATGTGTCTTAAATAAAAAGATATTTTGGATAGCTTTTCAAAATAAGTCATAAGATCTCAAATTGAGACCTGAAAATTGACAAATAATCAAATTTTGTGTTTGGTAATAGAAAACTTAGCTGAAAACTTATTAAAACAATTAAGTGGAGAAGATGTCTGATATTACCAAACATAGCTTAATGTTTCGCCCAAATTTTTTCTTTACTATTTTTATTATCATTACAAAATATTACCAAAAACCTCCTTGTAAAATTCAACTTTTTTTTTTTTTTAAACAAACCATGTATAAAATTTTTGTTTAACAAAATCCGCTTATATAGCACTTCTGCCCTAAGAACACCTCTACACCACCATTATGGGGTTGTATTCGGTGGAAAATGAACTAAAAAGACCAAAATGCCCTCATTTACATTTTCAGCTTACCCCCTTCTATTTCTCTCTCCTCTCTCCTCTCTCCTCCCTCGCTTTTTCTCTCTCCACCACCACCACCACCACCACCACCTCTATCACCACCACCAAGAGAGAGGAGGGAGAAAGAGAGGGGGGGAAGCTCAAGATATAAATGAGGGCATTTTGATCTTTAACTCATTTGTCACCGGAAACAACTCTCTATTGGTTGTTAAACAAATTTTAAAATAAATAGGGTTTTTTCTTTAGGACGGAGGTGTTTTTATAAGCAATTTTTTTAAACAAAAATTGTATAATGGAGTTTCTCTTAAAAAAGTGGAATTTTTGTACGGGATTTTTGACAATTTTTTCTCATTATTATTAACTCATTATTTTAATTATTTTTATCCGTAACGAATAGTAGATGCCAACGACAACGAGTGGAAAATGGGATTTGCTGTTGGCTGCCCTGCTAATGACATCTATCTTCCTCAAGAACGTTATCCGGTTGGTATTTACATTACAACTGTCCCTTCCACCATTTCCTTACTGAAGAAAACTTCACAAACACAACAATGGCTGCTTCGTCTCTGCTTTCCCCTCTCGGTAAAACCCCTTTCTCTTTTCTCTCTCTCTCTCTCTCCTCTCTTTCTGTTTATGTTATGTATTCCTTCAATCCATTTTAAAACGTTTATTTTGAAATTCAAATCTTTCTTCTTGATTCTATAATAGCGTTATCTAATGAGGTTGCTGGTTGCCCATTTTAATTTCCATTTGGGTTTTTTTTTTTTGGTGCAATGGGGGCCAATTTTCATTTGGGTTTTTAACTCATGTAATCATGTAATGTCCGTTGATTCATATGATTTGTAGAATTGCAACTCGACCCTAGTTTGTCTAGTACTAAAATGCAGATTTTAAACCATGTTTTTAGTTGAGTTTCTCATTATACTTGGTTGTTTATTTATTTTCTATTTAGGGGGAATTAGGGTGATGATAATGTGTTGATGATGATATGCTTAAGTAGTTGATTAGATTCTCTATAAGACAATGTATGCATTTGCCTGTATGTGCTCTTTTTTTTCCTCAGTAAACAAGCTGTTGCTTTTAATGGAAGAGTTACTTATAGTTAATTCAATAATTTGCCATCCCAAGTTGCGTGTCTTTGTATCTGTGAATGCTATTTGGTCTCTTCATACGAATTTAGAGTTGGCTATTCATATTATATTGTGAAATTACACCATTGGAGCAACACAGAGGAAAAGAGAGAAAGAGGTGAGAAGATTTTTGTCATTCTGCCAAATCTGACTGTGGGTGTACAAGAAGAGTATATATATAAATTTGCATCTCTAACCACCTAACAACCTTCAGCTAAGCTCTAACAACTTTACCACTAACCTGTGCCACCTCATCACTAACATACATAACTGTTATGATACAGACTAATGTAAGAGAGTAATACACTTTCTACACTTCCCCCGCAAGGTGGGTGTGTAACACCCATCTTGACTAACAATTGCTGGAACAGATCAGCATTGGGCACCTTAGTGAATACATCAGCAACTTGGAGCTTTGTAGGAACGTATGATGGTTTGATAAGGCCTTCCTTGACCTTATCTCTTATGAAGTGACAGTCTGACTCAATATGCCTTGTGCGTTCGTGATATACTGGGTTGGCTGCTATGTACAAAGCGGCTTGATTATCACATTTTAGATCAACTGCAGGCAGCCTCTTCAATCCCAAGTCTCTCAGCAGATGAACCAGCCAAGTAATCTCGCACAGTGATGGCGATGGATCTGTACTCGGCTTTAACTGATGATCTAGCTACAACATTTTGTTTCTTAGATTTCCAAGAGATAGGTGAATTGCCAAGCAAGATGCAATAGCCAGTGGTTGATATTCTAGTGTTAGGGCAACTAGCCCAATCAGAATCACAGAAAGCAGTTAAGTGAGCACTAGAGCTATGAGCCATGAGAATGTCCTGACCTGGAGCATTTTGCAAATATCTAAGCACATGATGAGCAGCATCCATGTGTAGAGAAGTAGGAGCATCCATGAATTGACTAAGGAGCTGAACTGAAAAAGTGATGCCAGGTCTTGTGATTGTAAGATAGATCAGCTTGCCCACAAGTTTTCTATATGTATCAGGATCTGAAATGGGTGTGCCACCTTCCAAAGTGAGCTTGACTAGCTGTCTAAAGGTAGCTTAACAGGTCTTGAGCCACTGACTTCAAATTCCTTCAATATATGCATGGTATATTTTCTTTGGGATACAAACAAGCCCCTGCTCTGCCCTTGAGATTTCCAGACCCAGAAAATAACTCAGCTCCTCCAAGTCTTTCATGTGAAATTTAGAGTGAAGCATCTTCTTCACTTCACTAATAGCACCAAGATCATTGCCACTAATCACCATATCATCAACATACACTAATATTGCAGTGAAAGAACTATTGTGTTCCTTAGTGAAAAGGGAATAGTCTGCTTTGGATTGAGAGAAGCCAAATGATAAAAGAGCAGTGGATAATTTTTCAAAACATTGTCGAGGTGCTTGTTTAAGACCATATAGAGACTTGATAAGCCTGCAGACTTTGTTAGTTTTAGGTAGCTCCCCCTGACCAGGAACCACAACACTGCTTGGACCAGAGTATCCCTGAGGCATGCTCATGTAGAGTTCTTCATTTAAATCACCAAGAAGGAATGCATTTTTAGCATCCATTTGACATGTATGCCACCCTCTCATAGCAGCTAGAAGAGATCTCACAGTGGACATTTTAGCCACAGGTGCAAAAGTTCCATCAAAATCTATCCCTCTCTTTTGCCTATTTCCAAGAACCACAGGTCTTGCCTTGGGTCTCTCCACTGTGCCATCTGAATTGTACTGGGTTTTGTACAACCATATGCAACCAATTGGCTTTTTACCAGGGAGTAGATCAGTGATGACCCCAAGTATTATTCTCCTCAAGTGCTGACAACTCTTGGTTCATAGCAGGACACCAATTAGGATCCTTGACCGCCTCATGATAGGTTGAAGGATCAGAGGAGTTGGTAAGGTTGGAAATCAGAGTTTCAAAGTGTGGTTTGACAGTGGTAGTAGTAACATTGCAAGCAAACAAAGTTGCAGAATTACAGGACTGTGTGTTGTCAAGAGATGCACATGCAGTTGTATACTCATTCAACCAAGCAGGAGGATTATGAGACCTGGTGGATCTTCTGAGATGAGGAGAGTTGTCAGAAGAAGCAGTAGAAGGACAAGAGGAGTTTGAGTCAGAAGAAGAAATGTTGGGAGAAGAGTGGGAAGAACTGGAAGAGCTGGAAGAAGAGGGATCAAGTGTGGGCACTGTAATGTCATCCCAAGCAGCAAGAGGATGATTATGAGATAGGGAGACAGGTTGAGGTTGCAGGTAGTGTTTGTAGCTATTAGAAATGCAAGGAAAAATGTGTTCATGGAATATCACATCTCTGGATACAAATGTGGTGTTAGTCAAAAGATGCAAAAGTTTATAACCTCTTTGTGAGGCTGGATAACCCAGAAAAACACATGGGACCCCCCTATGGTTGAAATTGTCTGTGTTTAGAGAATGATTAACTGCAAAAGCAAGACACCCAAACACTTTGAGGTGCTCATATGTGGGAGATTTGGAAAGAAGCATTTTAAAAGGTGTTTTGTGGTTTAGGATAGGAGTAGGCAGTCTATTGATGAGGTAGGTGGCTGTGACAACACAGTCACCCAAAAACTGAGGACGTAGGCCAGCTTGAAGTCTTAGAGCTCTTGCCATTTCTAGTATATGTCTATGTTCCCTCTCTACTCTCCCGTTTTGTTGAGATCTTTTGACACAAGTGGTTTGGTGAAGAATACCTTTCTCATGGAAAAAATCAAGGCAAGGTCCATAAAATTTCAAGAGCATTATCACTCCTTTTGATCTTAACATTGGCATTAAACGAGTTTGAGCAAAGTTAACAAACAGTTTGATGTAAAGGGAACTCTGAGATTTCTGTTGTAGAAGAAAAACCCATGTAGATCTGCTATAGTCATCTACAATGGCTAGGAAATATCGTTGTTTCTGTTTAGTTTGAGTTCTATAGGGGCCCCATATGTCAAGGTGGAGAAGGTCAATGGTTTGGTAGCTTTGGAAGAAATAGGATAGAAAGGAAGCTTGGTCATTTTTGCCATGAGACAGGTAATACAGACTTGTTTGTTGTGCTTTTGAACACTTGGAGCAATATCAGAAATGTGAAGAATTTTATCAGTAGAAGGATGGCCAAGTCTATGATGCCATAAGCCAAAAGTATTATTCTTAGCCAACAATTGAGTAGAACATGAAACAGTTTCAATACAACTGGAAGAAACAGAATTGAAACTAAAGGAATTGATAGCAGCATAAGCATCAGAAAACAACACAGTAGCCTTGGTCAATCTTGTATCAACTTGATCCAGAGAAAGGTTGATGAGATAATACAATCCGTTACTTTCTTCTCCAATGCCTTTGAGCATCTTTGACACACAGTCCTAAATTATGCAAGAAGTGGGGGTAAAAGACAACACATAAGTTGGTATGTTGAATGAGTTTAGGAATCGTTGAATTTGAAGTCAGGCACATATAAAACATCATGCAACTGCAAATTGTTAGCCAAATGAATAGTGCCAGTGTGTGTAATGCAAGATGATTGGCCACATGGTAAGTTGATTTTGGGATTATTAAGAACAGGCTTTTGTGGGAAAATAGAGAGAAGGTTGGGGACATGTGGTCTGTGGCTCCTGAATCAAGTATCCACTCACCATTCATTGTTGCAGCACTTAAAGAGAGAGCATTACCTGCAAACGAATGATCTAACTCATCATCATGTCCAGTGTCATCAGCTTTAGTAACACTGGATGAAGCAGTGCCAGGTACAGCTTTCAGCAGCTGTTCAAATTGTTGTCTGAGTATGATCACACTATCACTGGTCCTGAGCAGTATCCACAAGTGTGGCAGAATGGCCTGAGCTTTCCCTTTGAAAAAAGATTTGTTGCCAGGTTGCACTTGCACTTGCACCCCCTTATTCTGTGGAAATTGCTTAGACCTTGTATGCCAAGCAGGATACCCAATTATAGCCCAACATCTATCTTTGGTATGACCCTTGGTATTGCAATTAGTGCAGAAATAGGTGTTCTGTCCCTTATTACTCCCCTGAAATTCTTGCCTGTAACTGTTGTTCCTACTGTATAAAGCAGTGGATTCTATGACTTGTTTACTGGACTCAAATATATCCTTTTGAGATTTTTCTTGTTGCAACATTGCACAAGCTGTCTCAACCGAAGGCAAAGGAGACATCATTTATCCCATTCAGAAATTGAAATTAATTTTGTTCTTACAATTGTCTACTCAAACCTCTCAAGAATTCTTTCATTTCAGCAGTTATATGAGTAAGTCTTGGCAATTCATTCATGGCATCAATTTCCTCCCACAAACACCTCATAGCAGTATAGTACTCAGAAATTGTGGAATCTTCTTGTTTCAATTCATACATATTCTTGTTCAATTTGTATTTGCGTGAGCCATTACTAAGAGCAAATCGTTTCTCTAATTGTATCCAAATATCACGAGCTGAGTCTGAGTAGAGGATAGACTTACTAATTGATTCTGAAAGAGATTGAATGAGCCAAGCTATCACCATACTATTACAGGTATCCCATTGATCAGCACTATTACCTTCAGCTGGTCTGGTTATGGTACCAGTTACGAACCCTAACTTCCGCTTCGTAGTGAGAGAAATATCCATTGATCTTTTCCAAGAGTGATAATTCTCAGCTCCAGTCAATTTTACCTGAACCGCAAGTGATCCAGGCCCATCTGAGGGGTGCCAGTACAGCGAATCATTGATATCCAATGGTGCCATTACTGAATGACGAATCAGCAATGAGAATTTTGAATCCCTAAGATGACGAGCTTGATTTCTTGAAGAACAGTTCCAAGAAATCGAAGAATCAAACAAAACAAATCAAGAATCAGATGAAAAAGGCAAGAACAACTGAGGAATCAAACACAATTGTTCAAGTATCAAACGATCACAAGAATTTCTCAGGGATGCAGGACAAACAGTGATATTCAATGCTAATTTCACCAAATTCGACCTCAAAAGAAGAGAAAATGTGTTTAGGTGATTTGACAGAGACGAAGTAGATGAGATCTTCAGAGACTCTCAAGTCTCTCATGAAGCTCTTCAATGGCATATCAGATCTGCTCTGATACCATGTGAAATTACACCATTGGAGCAACACAGAGGAAAAGAGAGAAAGAGATGAGAAGATATTTGTTACTCTGTCAAATCTGACTGTAGCTGTACAAGAAGAGCGTATATACATTTGCATCTCTAACCACCTAACAACCTTTAGCTAAGCTCTAACAACTTTACCACTAACCTGTGCCACCTCATCACTAACATACATAACTGTTATGATACAGACTAATGTAAGAAAGTAATACACTTTCTACATATATGAACAAGAGTTCTTCCTTTTGTTGCTCGACTTGTTTGGCGGAGGACGAGAAAATGGTATAAGACATGATTTTTTGCTCAATCTTTCCTCTGGCTGTCCCCATTGGCAAACCTGAAAATAATATGATCTAGCTATCTTTAACTAGTAACCTAAAGATTTTGAAGTATGGGTCTCACCTTTTACTACTCTTTTCAATGGATATTTAGGATGATGTCTTCAGTCCTAGACTGTCGTTTATCTTCTGCCGTTGATCGTATCGGTCCATTCTTTGTTCAAAGGGACATTGAGTGAGAGTTGATTGGAAATTGTTTTGTTGAGATGTTCCCTTCCACTTCTTTTGAAGGTGTGAGAAACTCCTGAATACTTTTCTATGTGTGGTACCTCTGTATTTAATTTGTTTGACTCTCCACACAACTTAAGCTTGATAGATTTGTTATCATCCACCCAGTTGAATATGAAGATGAACACTTCCAGGCCCTTAATATTTTCATGTTGTGTTTAGTAAAGTCCAATATTACGGTTAAAACCAACTCGACCAAGACACCAAGTGTTGGCATGTGTCATTTTTGTTGAGCACAACAGAGAAGCTACACTGGGTGCTCTTTAAGGATCTTAGATTGTGTTCATAATTTGACTGATCAGAAAGTGTGGTGAGGTTAAACATGATGAAATATTTTTGTCCATGTTTGGAACTCATTCTTTTTTATCAAAATTATCCAAAGTCATTAATTATTGACTGCGTTTTGCATAGTTTGCACCAAAACTATTGCAGATCTTCTCAGTGAAACAACTATCTTATACTTTAGAAAATTGTGATTTCATTTGGATTTAGTCATCCTTCACATATTATGAAGAGTGATGAGGTTTTCTTTCAGTTGACATAGTAATCATCGTTACTAATTTGAGTTCTGCTACAGCTGTAATTGGTCTTGCCAATTATCACACAAAGGTCAGAGAGAATACACAGAGACTTCTTATTCGATGCTCGAGTATGAAACATGGTGCTGAAGCGACATCAATAGAAAACCATAGTTTGAATATAGTTAAGCGCAGAAATGTTATTGGATTGTTTCTTGGACTTTCTTGTCTCGTCCTAGACTCTCATGATGCCAAGGCTGCAGGCTTGCCAGAAGAGCAGAAGCCAAAGCTATGTGACGACGATTGTGAGAAGGAGCTTGAAAATGTATGGTGAGATTACCTGCCCCTATTATTGAGACTCAATAACTTCTGCTTATTTTAATTGATACCATAATTTTTTGTACACAATATGTTATTTTCATTTCTCGAGAGTTCTTTGGTTACATTTGTATTTGCTGACGCATGAATTTGGTTGACGGATTCATTTGTGGCCCAATATTGATGAGCATGTATCCATCTTTTTGGTCAGAAAGAAGTCGCGTTACTCATTTACGATCCTGCTGAGTTACACTTTCGAGTGTATCTACCTCCTTGGAGGTCAAAAACATAGAAATTCATACAACTGGGAGGGGGGCTTGATTGATTTGTGATATTACAAAAATTCAAAAAAAATTATGTGTGTTCCTTCGCAAGTTTGTCAGCTACCATATTTTCTTCTCTTAGACTGTGCTCCACTCTAGTTTCTTCGATCTTGTGCAGGAGTCTCCTGTAATCCCAAGCATTGTTATGAATGTGAGTATACATGTCAGTCCTGTTAATAAGGTCAATAGCTTGTTTGCAATCTCAATGAACTTCAAGTTTGTTCCAGTTTCTTTGTATGGCAATTTGTAGTCCTGTTCTGGTGCTGAGAAGTTCAACTAGAGTGCAATCCATTGCTTTCTTTGCCTGCTGGTAGCTGAGAACTCATTCTCCTCTGTCATCTTTAAAAAAAACCTGCACAACCTGCATCTCTGGAGGAAATAGTGAACGCAACATCTGAATTGAGTCTGATGACTCTGATCCAACCTGAGGGTGGTGTATTCCAGCCAAATTCTTTTACCTGCACTTTAAGGGTTTGTTTTGTGGTGTTGGTTAAGGTGTG
>BSSO01007648.1:0-10816 GCA_030267885.1 Mesembryanthemum crystallinum | reverse complement strand
GTGAAAATGTAGCCCCTAAATCGATAAAAGTAGCCACTAAATTGGGAAAAGTTATTCCTGAATTGGGTCAAATTGTATAAAGTAGCCCCTAAGTCACTAAAAATAACCCCTAAGTTAGAAAAAATTACCCTTAAATTAGGTGGTCTAACAGTTGACGGTTGTACAAGAGAATTACTCCTTTTCTTCATATAAAAGTGGGTAGTGTTAGACATCAGCATTTATAAGACATCTGCATTACACTAGGTATTCCTTTTTCTATTTTTAGATCGAGCATTAACAATTTAACATCAAGAAAGAAAATCTACACATTAGTATGTGCCCCAATAAAACATTTAATGGTGCATATCTATGAATACATTAGTGGCCTTCGTGGATAAAATATGACTTTTTTAAATTTTGTGAAACAACAAAATCAAATACTTGATTCTCGATGTCCAATCTTAAATTTACCAATTCTACATTTAACTCGATCAATTCAATTCAATTTAGTTTTACAAGTTATTTTTTTCTCTCATAAATTACTTACTATATAGTCAATATAGTCGTCCAGTCCATTTCTATTTGGTTCAAATCATTTCAGTTAAAATGAATACATGCCAACTACAACAAATGCTTCATTTGTCCAACTACCCGTAGCCTGTATGACATAGCTCAATAATCATACAAAATACTCCCTCCGTCCATCTTCAATGTTGTCAAATCAAATTTGCACGGAAATTAAGAAGGAAAAAATGGGGGATTTTTCTCCAAATATGTCCCTTAGAGTTAAACATTTAATTATAGATAGTGGGTAGAGAGAGATAGAATGATAGATAGAGAATAGAGAAAGGGTGAGGGAAAATAAATTAATTTTAAATTGGGAATAGGGTTTGTTGTTGAATTTTTTATATTATTTGGTTTATAGTGGAGGGGTATTATTGGAAAGTATGTAGGATAAAATTGGTTTGACAACATTTGAGATGGACAAATATTTGGGGTGTTTTGACAACATTTGAGATGGACGGAGGGAGTACATGTATGGTACTATGGTAGACTTTAAACTATATAGCAAGTACGCGAATAAAAACCTTAAACTAAGCAAAATTTTAAATATATAATAATAATGCCACGTCATCTTTAATTGGGTGGAAAGTGGCTAGAGATCTGGAGTATATATCTCATTGTATTTTTATGACATCGATATATCTATGTGTATTTACTTTAAACTTTAGTATACCTCATTGAAGTTTAGTAAATTTATTTTACAACACATGTGCTTTTAATTCTTTTTGGACCATTTTTTTCTCTTCTTTTCCCCTCTTTTCAATGCAAAAGATAAAAGAAAGGAAACCGAGTGTGACAGCCAACTATAATAAGCACTAGCTTCAATGTCATCTATATATACTCCCCCCTTCCATTACTACTCTGCTATCCTTCATTAACACACTCTTTCTCTCTCTTACCCTGTATTGGGTGTGAAGTTTAACTGAGGGAAGAGAAAGCAAAGGGCTTTTTGCACTTCTTCTCTTAGTTCCTTCTCTGTAAGTTTTCTGAAACTTATCCAAAAAACCAAGTTATTAATTTGTCTCTATTGCTTAAGGAATGTTTGATTCTTTTCTTTAGTTATTAGTATGCTGCATTGACCATTGGGTGATGCTTTTCTTGTTTCACTTAATTTGGATCTGTGCCAAAAGATCTCTTGAATTTCACTCCAGCTCAACATTTATGAATTTATCCAATGTAGGATCAACTCCCCTTTTTACTAGACAATGTGGGGTAGGATCATTAAAATTGTCGAAATTAACAACTGATCCTGTTCTGTTCTGCTAGTGTTTTTGTTTAATAGAACTTCAGATTTTGTTTGGTGTTTTGATCATAATTGTTACATTGTATATCAGTATTGTATATTTGTATGTTTAGCTCAAGTGTTTATTGTATCGACTTTGTGAAGGGAACTATAAAGGAAGAAACAGAATGGCAAGATTTACCATCTTATTGATGGCAATTTTGTTGTCATCATGTTACTTGGCATCAACAGCAAATGCAGATTATGCCAAGTACAAAGATCCAAAGCAGCCATTGGTTGCTAGGATTAAGGACCTAATGAGCCGTATGACACTCGAGGAAAAGATTGGCCAGATGACCCAAATTGAAAGAAGTGTCGCCTCCGCTGAGGTCATGAAAAAGTACTTCATTGGTAAATACAAGTACTCCATCTTTCTTTGTGAACGTTGGAGATAAGGTTGCGTACATTTTGACTGTCCCAAAGCGGAATCCAATGGGATCGTATTTGGGGTTCCTTTTCTTATTGGTGTTTGTTTGTTTATTAAATCTATGTAGCTGATGTGAAGTTTTGTGTTGGTTTGATTAAAAGGGAGTGTGTTAAGTGGAGGAGGAAGTGTACCAGCTGAAAAGGCCTCTCCTGAGACCTGGATCAACATGGTGAATGAATTCCAAAAAGGGTCGCTTTCTACCCGCCTTGGGATTCCTATGATTTATGGAATTGATGCTGTTCATGGTCACAGCAATGTCTACAAAGCCACCATTTTCCCTCACAATGTGGGCTTGGGAGCAACTAGGTAATTAGCTTTTAGCTTCTAAAATAATTTGACTTTTCGCGCTATCTGGACCCCTAAAGTAAAATGGCGTAGTGTTTAGTGAAGTATACAACTTAGATCACGCCACATTAGCTGATTAATAATGAAGCAAGCCTAATTTGGGAGTACATTATATTAGGGGTATTTGGACCAAGTTATGATGCCTTTGGGAGCTTTAGTGTTTACACTATGTTGAATGTTCTTATGTAACAGGGACCCTCAACTTGTTAAGAAAATCGGAGCTGCAACTGCTCTAGAAGTTAGAGCTACCGGCATTCCTTACACCTTTGCACCTTGTATCGCTGTATGTATCTTCAGCTCATAAACAGCTGTGTCAGTGATGATACAATACATTGATTCTGATGAAGGGATCGGATTCAATCCAATGACTCTTTATTTTCATTTTTTAATAGGTTTGCAGAGATCCAAGATGGGGGAGGTGTTACGAGAGTTACAGCGAGGACCCCAAAATCGTGCAAGAGATGACTCAAATCGTCCCAGGTTTACAGGGTGACCCCCCTAAGAATTATAGAAAAGGCGTTCCCTTCGTTGCTGGGACGTAAGTGCTTTCGTGCAACTCGTTTGTTTGTTTGTTTGTTTCATATTTATTTTGGGTTACTTTAATTTTCATTCGTGTACTTTGATGTTTTATCTGCTCACTAACAAAATAGAAGAATCTTAGCTTGAATATGATCTAGATTGAATACTTCTTCTTGCTAACTGCCTTGCAAAATACTAAAATAAAGAACTGAGAAACAGATTATTGGTGATTGAATATTAAGAAAGGTTGGCATATGTAACCATTCCATGGCCCTACAGCTACAATAAGTTTGAAAAATCTTTCTTAATCTAGAGATCTGATCTCATTGCCAGCAGTATTTTTCTATATTTCAATATTCAAGATTGGCTTCTCTTTTATGTATATATGATAAATTATTACTTTCTGAATATATATATATAAGCCATAATATATTATGGTTTTGGTGGTTAAATGACAGCAACTTCAATGGCCTGTTTTAGTATATTGACAGGAGAGTGATATGGACCACCACTACTCTATTCACATGAACAAATGGGCAAAAGGATAAGGAAGAGAAAAGTAAAAGTTGGTGGATCCATTTCTGAGTTCAAAATATCCAGATAGTGTTTCCCCCAGTTGATTCACTAAGGCTGGCCAATAAAGCCTGATATCATTATTCAGTTGCCATTTGAGCACATTGTAACTTTGCTGATGCTGACTTAAATGGTCAATTTAAGCTAACAAAATATAATAAAAGTTCATGTCATGTAGCACATTTCCAAATCTTGAATTCTGAATGTCGGCTAACTTAATTGGTAAATTTCTAAGGGTTACACTAGGACTGGTTTGAAACCCGTCATTGACATTATGTGCCTCATCTTTGAACCAATTTATGGGAACTTAATAAAGAAAAGGATATTTCTGTGAGTTTTTCAGAGTCGCAAACACCGAAACAAGTGAATGAAAAAAGATATCCATAATGATTGATGATCGATGTACTGTGTTGATTCTGTTATTTATCTGTCTTTCTATATGCATTCAGGAAAAATGTTGTAGCTTGTGCTAAACATTATGTGGGTGATGGTGGCACAACTAAAGGAATCAATGAGAACAACACAGTCATAGACTTTCATGGATTGCTCAGTATTCACATGCCAGGCTATTATAATGCAATCATCAATGGTGTGTCGTCAGTCATGGTCTCTTACTCGAGCATCAATGGAATTAAGATGCATGCTAATTATGATCTAGTAACTGGCTTCCTTAAGAACACGTTGAAATTCAGGGTAAGATTAATTTGTCCAGTCATTCAGACATAACTTTGGTCACGAAGGTAATGCGAATACTAACAAGAAAGTATGGTGAGTGGTCACAGGGATTTGTCATCTCGGACTGGCAAGGTCTCGACAGGATTACCTCGCCACCTCATGCTAACTATTCATACTCTGTTCATGCTGGGATTCATGCTGGTATTGACATGGTTAGTAACTCCGAGTTGAGCATGACTGTTCTGTTACTAATGATGGAAAATATTGAGTTTACTTGATGTCTCTTGTTTCAATTCATTTTTCTGTGCCTTGATTATCTCAATTTTCCTAAAAGCTTAGGGAGAAACATTGTTCTGAAATAACGATAAATACTTTTACAGGTCATGGTTCCATACAACTATACAGAGTTCATTGATGATCTGACCTTCCAAGTGAAGAACAACATCATCCCAATGAGCAGAATTGATGATGCTGTGCAAAGAATTTTACGGGTTAAATTTCAGATGGGTCTATTCGAGCACCCAATAGCTGATACGAGTCTAGTTAATCAGCTTGGAAGCAAGGTTTGTTCCTGTGATTGATCCCATTTCCTTTCTTAGTCTTCTACACAGTGTTAGATATTTAGTCTGTCACCTTGTAAAACAGGAGCACAGAGAACTAGCAAGGGAAGCTGCAAGGAAATCACTTGTGTTGTTGAAAAATGGCAAAGCTGCTGATAAGCCAGTGCTGCCCCTTCCAAAGAAAGCACCTAAGATACTTGTGGCCGGGAGCCACGCTGACAATCTGGGTTACCAATGTGGTGGATGGACTATTGAGTGGCAAGGACTTAGTGGTAACAACAACACTGAAGGTATCTCAACAACACGATTTTGGGTTGTCCTACTTTTCATGCTACTAGTACTAGTTGTTTGTCTAGATTAATACTTCGAGAAAAGCTGACCCAATCTGGAAACCCAACTTGTTTTTGTGGGTTCGACCACAAACTTTTCGACCCGAACCCAGATAAAATAACTAATAAATGAAATTGACCTAAAAACCAACCAGAACCTATAATTCACTGTATCAAACCTTTTGACAGGTCTAGATGTAAGTGAATCATTGACCTTGGTACTCAAAAGTGTATTTAGCATGATATTTGTTAGAAAACTTTTATGGCATGCCCAGATGACTGACAAATTTGCCCAAATTCAGGAACCACAATCCTCACAGCTATAAAGAACACAGTTGATCCCAAGACAGAAGTGGTGTACCAAGAGAACCCAACTGCTGACTTTGTCAAGTCCAGCAAGTTCTCCCATGCAATTGTCGTAGTGGGTGAGCACCCATATGCTGAGACACTCGGTGACAGCCTCAACTTAATAATCAGCGACCCAGGTTACAGCACCATCAAAAACGTGTGCGGGGCCATGAAGTGTGTTGTTGTCATTGTCTCAGGCAGGCCTGTCGTGATCGAGCCCTACGTGGCCCAGATGGACGCCCTAGTAGCTGCTTGGCTACCTGGAACTGAGGGTCAGGGTGTTGCTGATGTTCTTTTTGGTGATTTTGGATTCACTGGGAAACTCTCTAGGACTTGGTTCAAGAATGTGAACCAGCTCCCCATGAATGTGGGTGATCCACATTATGACCCTCTTTTCCCATTCGGTTTTGGACTTACAACAAAGCCTACCAAGGCTTATTAGAATCTCTGTTAGGTAGACTCAGTTGTTAAACCCAATTTATTTCCCATTGTTTCCCAATTGTTGTAAGAATAATGTATCCCATTAATTGGTATTTGATGTTGGGGATGTGGGTAAATAATACATGAAGAAAAAGAGGGTAGAAGTGCAATTTGTTGCATTTGATATGGCTAAACTGAACTCCATGTATGTTGCTTCAAAAAATTGCTTCGAGGAATCGAAAACAACGGTTGATTAAATCTGTCTGTTTCCCCTAACTCATATAAGCTGGCATCAAATTGGAGCCACTTTCTTAAGATTAATCATTCCTGAAAAACATTGTTACTCAGCTCTATCTGTTACACAAAAGAATAGTGAAACTTCCACACTTCTAAAGTAACTTTGCCCATCTCTGAAACCCATGAACTAGATCTAGAGCATCTTCACTCGGTTTGGAGGAAAAAACAAAGGTTTCTCAAAAAGACTGCCTAACAATCTTGTTGGCTGGTTTTCGACACTGTAACACAGAACACAAACACAAGGATAGAGCCCCTCCTTGGATCTCCTCCAACCGTCTACATGACAGATTATTGGTGTTTAATTCTGCAGAAGAGAACAACAGTACAAGTGAAAAAACGTTCTTGAAATGATTCGACAGCATAACAACTTTTTCCATGTTTTGTATGATACATCTGAAAAGTTTCCAGATTGAATAGCCTATCTATTTAAAAAGGGTTGAAATACAAACAAATGTATGTGGCACCTTGTGTTAAAATCTTTAAAGTAACACTAGCTAATTGTTACCGCTAAAAGTCTGATTGAAAGCAATTTAAAGCAAGAAAAGTTTCCATCTGTTTCAGAAACGTTCAGCATATTGATATTAACTTTATAGAGGATGAGCACTACCATAATCTTAGATTTCAGTGGGTGCTATGCAAAGTGCAGCAATAATGTCACATCCCATGCAGCAGAGTAACCACAATTCTATCGAGTGACAAATGCATTTTCTCATTCACAGATACTGTATCTCGTCATCAGCATATGATCAAAAGAGAGTGACCCAGGACCACAATACAAAGGCTACGTAAAAACAAAATCTATGTAAGCAGCACTAATTCAAAAGGAGAAAGAGGGGAGATACATCAGTTGCGGATGCCATCGCTTATCTAGGAAAAGGCACTCCATATTACAAGGATTCTTTAGAGCAAAATGAGCATTCTTTTAATAATAAACAGTATTCTTGACATATTGACTATACAATGCATAACCTCAAAATAAAACACAAAAGAAACCAATACTTAAAGATATTAGTCTGACCAAGTATATATCTTTTATACTCCCTCTTCACAAGCAGTTATAAAGCTCTCTTACTAGACTCCACAAATATATACTGGTTAAGCTTCAGATACAGCTGCGGCTACAGCTACAGCTTTAGGCTTCTCAGGGAGGGAAGGATTTCCATTTTCTGTCTTCTGTAGTCCATCCTCGACCGCAGGTGCAACTATGTCTTCAAATTTCTTGTCAAGCTCTTTGCTCTTGGTCAACACCTCCTTCATTTGTGCTGCTACAATTATGGGAGTGGCAGCGGCACCCTGGATTTCTTTGGCCTTCTCAATGACAGGACGATTCGCATCCTCTGCCTCTTTGATGAGCCTTAGGAGGTCGGCCTTCTTAATGAGAAGGGCATCTATCTTCCCATCAACCTTTCCTAGCTTCTTCTTCAGCTTCACAAGGTCCTTGACGTCTTTGTTATCTTTTCTGCTCTTCTCCTTTTCCTTTTTCTTTTTCTCCTTCTCATTATCTTCCTCTGGCTCTTCTTTCTCACTTGTTAACTCCCTTGAGGTGACTTCATCCTTGCATTTCTTATCACCCTTTGGCTTTTTGTTGTCTTTCTTCTTCTGTATCTTCTCCTCCTCCTGTTCCGTTGCTTCCCCTGATGCACTCTCAATGCTATCCTTACCATTGTGCTTCTTGTCATTCTTCATTTTCTTTTTTCCCTCCATCTTCTCTGGCGAGGTTGATTTTCCTTCCAAGTCATCCTCATTCTTATGCTTCTTCTCATCTTTCTTCTTCACCTTCTTTTTTTCTTCTACTTTATCTCTTTCCTCGCCATTTTCTTTCTTTCTTCTTCTTCTTCTTCTGCTCCTTCTCATCAGCTCCCTTTACTTCTTTCTCACTTACTATCTCCCTTGAGGCTGTTTCATCCTTGCATTTCTTATCATTCTTTTTTTTCTTTTTTTGCTTCTCCTCCCCTTCCTTCGCTTTCCCTGATTCATCCTCGACGTGAGCATCACCATTGTGCTCCTTATCTTTCTTCACTTTCTCTTTTCCCTCTGCCTTCTCTTTCTTGGCTGCCTCCTCACATTTTGCCTCCAAATCATCCTCATCCTTGTGCTTCTTCTCATTTTTTTCCTTCAACGACTTCTTTCCTTCTTTCTTATCTTTTTGCTCTTCCTCTTCTTCCTCAGATTTTCCACGTTTCTTCTTATCCTTGTTATTTTCTTTCTTCCCTTCCTCTTCCGCCACTCCCTTTACCTCATCGTTATGCTCCTTCCCTTCATCTCCACCTTTGTGCTTCTTGTCTTTCTTTTTCTTCTTTGTTTCTTTGTCCTCTTTCTTCTCAGACCCTTCTTCAAATTCTTCATTCAAATTACTATCTTCCATGTTCTGTTTCTTCTCTTTTCTTCCTTCGCCATTTTTACCATCCTTCTTTCTCTTCTTTCTTGTCTTTTGTCTTCTCTTTTCCATCTGATTCTGCCTCTGCATCATGTTTATCCTTGTGCTTCTTTTTCTTCTTCTTTTCATCACCTTCTTTGTCTTTCTCCTTCTCCTGTTTTTCCTCTGATTCTTCATCTTTCCCATTGCCAATATCAGCAGCTTTTTGCTTCTTCTCGATTTTCTCATCTTCCTTCTTTATCTCCTTTTGTTTTCCATCTTCAGATTCATCCTCTACCTCATCTTCATCTTTATTCTTCTTTTCTTTCTTGTCCTTCTTTTCATCTCCATTGTCATTCTCCTTCTCCAATTTTTCCTCAGATTCTCCGTACTCACCCTTCATGTTTGGAGCCTTGTGCTTCTCATTCTTCTTTCCCTCATCTTGCTTATCCTTCTTTGTCTCTTCTCGTTCAGTATCACCATCATTCTTCTGCGTCATTTCTACTATTTCCATTGTGTCTCTCGTTTCGTATTCACGCCCACTACTCTTTACCTCTTTCTTTTCTTCCTGAACTTCAATTTCTATTTCAACAATGCTTTCCTTCGATGCTGTTTTCTCCGCATAACTGATAGCTTCTTCGCAGTCTTCCTTTTTCACATAAACAAACCCAGATTCAGCGTCCATTCAGAATTCCTGCAGAAGCAAATATGTCCACTCAATATCAGATAAGTACACAACTTGCCAAAGTTGAAATGCTTAGCTAGCAACTAGAATTGAGTGATAGAAAATGGAAATCATAATAAGAACCTGATTGACACAATGCTTCTCACAAACAATTATAAAAATAGTAACTACGTCAAAATCATAGATAAAATTGATTCTAAGATAAAACCATAAATGGATTATATAAAAGTATTGAAATTAGTTGTCACACATACTAAGTCATAGAAAAAATTGGTTCAAAAAATTTAGTCATATTTCTAATTTAGTATGGTAAGCTAAATTAGAGTATACAAGCTAACTCGTACTAAATCCAAGAGTATGGTACAATGTGACAACTAAATCCGGACAGATGGGAGTAATAACTTGAAGCACATCAAGGACATAATGAACAAGAAAATACAACAGCCTTGCAAAAACGGAATAATGTAGATTATCAGCTAGCTGCATCAAAAGGGCATATTATAAATTTGATGTAAGATAGATTTTTTTAGATAAAGAATTTGATGTAATATATTACTCCATATGCATAATTTTTCATTTCTCTAAACAAAAACATCAAATTAATCCTTTTTGATAAACTTGAAGTCCAAAAAGACACCCAATGCATCCTGATTAAAGAGTATTCAATTTGGAAGAATCAACAATTGAATCATCATCATATTACAGAAAATTCTCAGTTCCAGCTCAAAACCAGCCGTTAATTAACAACAAAATGACAATTTCGCAATTCCCATCCATTCCCCCAATCCTTAAAAATCCAACAACTTACAATCAGTCAAGGCTCAAGACTCATATCATATGATCGATTATATAACTCATATACCCAAATGAAGATTAAAACAAAAAAAAAAAAACCAATTAAGAATCATCAAATTAGAGAACAATTGAACAAAATCAATGCTTATTATCATAAGCTCAAGATAAATGAAACCTGTTTAGCGTTTCGCTTCCTTATGGATGAAGGATGAGGATGATGTTTGTTGAGTTGCTGCTGGCGGGTTAGGACTTAGGAGAGAGAATAAGGAGAGGTCTAGAAAATAAAATACTACTCTACAAAATGTAAAACCCCAACAACAACAATTCCAGCAACAACGAACCATTTATATATTTTGGGTACTTGTTGTTGTTACCGACTTAATGGGCAGTGATAGAAACTTATTGTTGTTACCGTCTTAATGGGCAGTGATAGAAACGTGGCAGGTTGAAGGACAGCCTGTGACGAAGAAATACGTGCTACGAGGGTGATTCAAACACATGGAGTGGGACTAAATAATTAGTACTTATTAATTCATTACTACTATAATATTTATTATAGTTGTATTTTATTTGGCTAAAAAGGTTTGTTTTTTCGCGGGGAATGGGATGTCGTTCAATTCAAGCGTGTGCGTAGCTTAGGTTGACAAAGACGCGCATCAAAG
>BSSO01007647.1:0-10816 GCA_030267885.1 Mesembryanthemum crystallinum | reverse complement strand
TGAGAGAGATAAATCTCGAGTTTTTTGTTGAAATCTAATTTGCAAAATTTGACCAATTGTGTACTGCTGTGAGTTTTGAGTCTTCTGATAGTTAGGACATTGAGAAGCAAAGCAAATTGTCAGTGACCCAAATTAGTTATCCCTTCATAGTTAATGTCATTTGTTACTAATTAATAGTATATCGTAATCTACAGTGGGATAAGGGCAGAACCCCTCACTTGGGTCATATTTTATTGGGAATATGTCGGATAGCCTGAGACCGTGTTCACTTTACCTCTTTTCCAGAAAAATTTCTCGAAAACACGGTTTTCTGGTAAACGGTTTCAAAAACTTTAAATACTTTCCATAACTCTTAAAGGAAAACTATTTGCTTGATTTTTCAGAATTAAAAAGGAAACTTGGAAAACATCATTATTTTTTTTCATGTCATCTTGAAAATTTGAAGCATTCTCCAAATTGGAAAACATTTTCCAAGAAAATCTTCTCTAGGAACTTTTGAAAAAATGTTTATGAATGTAGTTGATGGCTTGATGCAAGATAATCATGTTCATATTAGCTGTGTGTTTTGACTGCAGTTAATGCATTAGCAACGGTGTTGCTGCTGTTCATCACATTAGCCAGTTTGCTGGGAAGGGAGCGCTTGGACTTGCACAAGATATGGGAAGGAATCGAGCCTTTAAAGAATGTGTTGGAGTTTATTGGCAATCTACCCAAATGGTTAAATTACTACAATGATCTCAACTCCAATGTGCTATCTCTTCAAGACAAACGGGACAGATTGGAGAGACGAATGGTTGATCTAAGAAACCGTGTTGAAGACCAGGAGTTTCAGACAGGCAGATTAAGGAAGCAAGAAGTCGACAATTGGCTAAGTAGTGTAGGAACCAAAGATACCGAAGTTAAGGCAATACTAGAACAAGTCGTCAGAGAAACTGGTCATTTCTCACAGTTTCTGCATCGAGCATGGTTGGGAAACCATGTTGAGAGAAAGATCCAAGAAGTCGATGATCTCTATGTTTCAGGAGTGTTTGAAGAGGTGCTATCGCCTGTTCGAGAAGCGAGAGAATTGGTGGCAAGACAAATTTTGGTAGGCGAGGATATGAATAAGAACATTAGCATGATTTTGACATGGTTACGGGATGGAGTTACAAAAGTCGGGGTTCAAGGAATCAGAGGAATAGGGAAAACTGAAAGTATGAAGCACATCCATAATAGGCTGTTGAGAAGTGGGAACTTGTGTATTTATTATATCCAAGTAACGGAAGATTCCACTGAGTACAGTTTACAAAGTTGCATAGCAAATGCGCTAAACTTGGGTCTAGAGGAAGAAGATGGATCAAAACGGGCAGCATTGTTGTATAGAGCTTTGGGGAGGAAGAACTTTGTACTGATTTTAGATGGCTTGAGAAGATATTTTCAGTTGGAAGATGTAGGTATTCCTCTCCATGCAACTCAAGGGAGAATGATCATTACTTCACGGTCTCCTGATGTGTGTCGAAGAATGGGTTGTCAGAATATTATTACAATTCATCCCCTCCCTTTGAATGAGGCATTAGAACTCTTTAAGCAAGAACTTGAACTAACCTCACCACTCGAGCCCCCAATAGCAGATATAGCGCAGCAGATCGTTGAGCAGTGTTCGGGTGTGGCTCGCAGAATTATTGACAAGGCGATAGATCTGAAAAGAGTAGATGACATTAGTGAGTGGGAGAGAAATCTCAGTGAGATGTTAGTGCCTGTTGCCTGAACATTGCAGTTCCTTTGTCTGCATGGTTTGTTTTTCTACTGTTCAGTGTACCCCATCATGTTAACAATGGTGTATTTATTAGTATTGGCATAAATATATGCTTCTAATGTTGTGACAGTGATCCAAATCCACCTTGGTTACATTCAAACAGTTCTCAATCTGTTTTATTGAGTAGTATAATTGTACAAAAACAGAACGAGAATCGTAAAGGTAGAAACACGAAAACACCAATTTCCCAAAAACTAGTAAACATGGAAATGCATAAACTAGTATGTCACTGCAATGGGCTGTGCTACAAGACCAAAGAAGGAAGTTACAAAGCTAATACTTTTTTAGCGCAAACAGCAGTGTAAAAATATCAAGCTAGCGATGAATACGGCCTTCCACGAAATTCTAATTTGGTAAATCGCATTTTTCATGAAAATGTTTGGAAATTTTGGAATTAACAATCAATCCAGATGAACAAATACGCGTATCATACACTGAGTTGGAGTGGTCTTAATTGTTTTGAGAGTTCAGTTTCTCCCATGCTTTTGAGAGACCAGTTTCTCCCCTTGCCTTTGCTTTCCAGTTTCTACTAGGAACAAAAAAACATACTCTGTATTGTTTCTGCAGCCAGTAGACCCTATAACATTACCAACAATCATACTATTTCAATTTCACATATACAGTATCTTTTTCACAATGAGGTCCTTGTTGAGAATTGAATTCTCCTCAACATTATTCAGAACTTTTCTTGGTTCTTTTCAGCAAAACTAAACCGAATTAAGCTAAATTTTGGTAAAAATAAGTAAAAACAAAGCGAGATAGCATTGAGCAAAATCTATTGTAAATGACAAGTTTGATACTTTGATGTTCTAATAACATAGTTGCGACATGTTCTGCTTCTACTCTCTATTTGCCATAAATATTACTTGTACTTATATCCCAAGATTTTCACAGAAGAAGAGTACTGTATTACATACTCCTAGATATCAACAAATAAACTTTGGGTAACAAAACAAAATACATAGAAATTTCTTATTTATTTTGAGCTTATAATGGAAATTTGACAATATCAAATCCAATTTTGATAGATTATTTAGGTATAGTAATAGTAGACCACAATCAAAACCCGACCCAATACCATGCTTACTTACAGAAGATAAACAAGATTACATGAGAGAAGACCAGAATATCGATTTTGCTGCTTGCGGTTGCTGCCGAGCAATTAGATTAATAAGATTTGCTACAACTTGTTTTCATCTCTTCTAGTGGAACATCTCATCTTTTAGTACTAGTAGTTTTTGGTCAAATGGAGGCACAAAGGCTAATACAATAAATTTACATACAACATGGAATGAATCAAATAACCACTACTTCTTATCAAAGCAAAAGATACTCACTGCCTATACAACTCAAGAAGCAGCCCTCTGCATATGCTGTGTAAATATGGTAAATGAGTTCTATCTTATTCTCTATTATCATATTTCAGCTGCAGTTTCCGAATCCAAATGCTTCACTTACTGGCAATTCACATTCTCATCCAACTTCACTAGACTATTAACAAGATTACCATAATTTAAGTCAGTAGAATTCTAAAACGAAATAACAAACACACGGAAACTGAAAAGGAGCTCAACTGACCAGTAAACGGTGATTCCAGAGAAAATTGACAGCCTGCACTAGTATTTTCAACAGATTGACAGCACTTCCATGCAGTACTTAAACGAAGCAGTACAATGAGCACTGTACCCGGGGTATTGTATAAACCACTGTTACAAATTCAGGAAAGTATAAGAGTAAAGAAGGGGTGAGTATGCAACATTAAGAAGAGAGTGAGAGCGTTGCGGCCCATTCTCTTTTAAGTGTCTGACGTTGAGCTTGATCATTGGCAGGAAGAGGCGGACTATGATGACCGACTTGATCACGACTGTGATCATTCGAGAGCGACAACTGCATGGCCCATTCTCTATTAGGTATCTGGCATTGTTCATTGGGAAGAGGCACATGTTGATGAAGAGGAAAATTTTGATCGTCAAGAAGAGGCTGAGAAAAATCATTGAGTTGATCTGGATGTTGACCAAACAGAGGGGTTAATCAAATCAGAAAGGGCAGCAGCACCAACAGGGTAGTCCCGGTGTAAGGGTTCCCACTTCCCACCACTCTGGGTTGTCGGTTTCTTTGGGGATTGAGCCCACAGTTGCTGGTGAAGTGTCATAAACCAGACCCATTGAGCATCCGTATTGATGATGGTTCACTTTTGGACATTCTTCTATGACAAGCTCTTTCAGAGAAGGACAGAGGAGTAGACCCCCTATATATGCTCCTCAGCTTTGGTAGATTGGTCAATTTTACGGTCTTTAATTTAGGCAAAGACAAAATGGTAGAGTTGTTGTTGTTATCATAAGCAATTTCAGTGTGAGAAGATGATGACCATTTGTTACCTCTACTACCTGATGATGATTCAATAATCATCTCCTCCAACTCCTTTGCAGTCCTTTATATCAATCTTCTCCAGGTTTGGGAGGATAGGCTGGTGCAATGGCATCATCTTCACTTGAAAAACCACCTTTATTTTTTATTTTTGGACACTTGAAGATCGATAAATCTGTGAGACGGGTAAAGAAAGCAGCTGGTTGTGGGGACGGTAGTAATAGTGATGGTAATTGCAAAGCTTTTGAGTCACTGTCTCCTACTTTTACTAGCCCTTTTAGGTTAGGTAAGTCTTCCAGGTCTAAATCCTCAAGGGTGTCATGTTGAGGAGATAAGGACAGCTCTTGACATGGTGTTGACCATATATATATTCCAACCCTCTACAGTTCCTCATCAACAACGCCTTCAACTCAGTTACGTGCCCGAAGCAGGGAAAAATTATCTCTTAGAATTCCATTCCCTTCATATCACAATCGTCCAGCCATAGACATTCTGTTGAGTGAGGGAGTAGAGGTTTGGGTTCCTCTCCAAATTCTACCCCGTTTACCACCACTTTCCTACCCAAATATTTATCTGCGTACAAATTTCTGAAGTCTATACAACCAAGCAATAATTCATAGTGGCATGGAGTACACTTTTGCCAAGATTTTATTAGTGTGTTGAAGTAAGACAAATCAGACAAACTCCAGCGACAATAAAATATCTGCTCCAGACACTTTAATTTTTCAATCCCTCTAGGTGCCTCTTCAATCTTATCATTTCCATAAAGATCCAGCACCCTCAGTTTTGTCAGCTTTGTCAGTGAAGGAACATACCTTAGCTTAACACAACATTCAAGCAACAACCCTCTCAGATTTTGCAAGTCGGAAACATTAGCTGGCAGCTTCTCTCAATATGAGTGAAAGACAAATCAAGAACTGTGAGGGAACTCATGTGTGCAAAGAAAGGATATGGGATTACCTTCAGAGGATTGTCACCGAGCATCAGCACTGAGAGCTTGGGACACTTAGGTGACATGTCACTGGGAAGCTCCTCTATCTCATTATCCCTCAATGAGACCTTGACTAGATCCTCACTCCACAACTCTTCTTCTGGTGCTTTCTTTAGCTGTAAGCCTGATTTTGCCATGAAGCGAGGATAACTTTGTGTGATGTATATACCCATATCTCTAATCAAATCATGCATCTTCACATATCTGTCACCACATTGAGTGGCTGATTCCAACAAGCATGCCTTTTCCAATTTATTTAGGATAGCATGGCCCTTAATAATCAATTGCTCGCGGTTGCTCTCTACCCCATTCAGCAGTCCCTCTGTGATCCAAAGATCTAGCAAGTCCCTTCTCTGTATTTCAAAATCTTCAGGAAATAATACACAGCTTAAGAAACACTGTTTCATCAGCTCATCATTCAAGCGGTCATAGCTGAACTTTAATCTCGAAAAGATCTCGTTCGCTCCACTATGTCTTGCGTTCTTCAACTCTTCAAAAGCATCCCGCCACTCTGGCTCATCGTAAACTCCTCTCATACTAACAGAAATTGTGATAATCGCAAGTGGCAAACGACAACACTCTTTAGCAACTAACTTCGCTATTTTCTTCACTTCAAACGGAAGTGCCTCGTAATTCTGAAGCTTCTCAACAAAGAACCCCCAAGATTCATCTGCAGAAAGAGGTTTTACATTGGCAATAAATCCATCGGGACATCCAATCTGTCGGCACACATCTAAGGAGCGAGAACTCAGAACAACCTTGCAACAATTCCCTCCAAGGGGAATTCCAACTTCTTTCAGCATGAAGGGTTTCCACAAGTCGTCGAGAAAGAGCACAGTTTTTCCCATCTTCCCTAGTACATTATGCAACAATGCTGCTCTCCTTCCCTCATCTTCTTCGTCAAAATCTTTCTGATCAGTAACCGACTTCAAAATTTTGCATTGCAACATGTATAGACTGCAATCATTTGCCACTGTTACCCAATAAACGCGGCTATCAATGTCATGATCTTTCAGTAGATTATTATATATGTGTTTCAGCAATGTGGTTTTTCCCGCTCCTCCCATGCCATGCACCCCAATTAAAACAGACTCTGGAACTTCTAACCATCCCAGAACCATTTCAAGATTCTGCTGAAACATCTCGCCAACCATTCCTGTCTCAGGAAATGGCAATGCTCTGGTCTTATGATCATCCAGTACTGGTCCATTTGGAAATTCACCTTGCTGGATCAGATCTTGAACCTCTTTGGTAACTCTTTCAATGTTACCAATGAGTTGCGAGTTGGATTGAATCAACCTCTGTTGCTGGTCTTTGTTTACAAAACTTTGAGCCTCACTTGTTTTTGTTTCTACATTCTTCAACCAGTGAACAACCTCCTCTCTTCGTTTCTTTCCAGGTCTTAATTCCGCATTTTCAATTTCTGTACAAACATCAACTTTTTTTGCAGTCAGGCGTTTCAAACATTCTTCGAGGGTCTCAATCTTTTGATTTGGTTCAGGTCCACTCCATAGTAAATTTAGCACCCTCTTCATCAGCGCCTGTTCAAATTAGAATAAGAACGTCAAGCTACGAGAGAACCTTTATGATTTGTGCTAGCAAAAACAAAGCATTTGCTTTGACAAGCAAAGATAAATGAGAACAAGCTCTAGTATGCTCTTTTCAAAGTAATGCTTCTGGTGTCTTTATGGGCAATTTCTTTTAGTTGGCTACATATTATATGCTTAAGCAAAAGAACTGAAAGAACTGCACTATTTCAAGGAATGATGTCAACGCATCATGTGCTTAACTATGATATCCTTAACTAACCAGGCAAAGCTAAACTATTACAAATTCCATTGTAAAGCAAACATTGGGAAAGGACAGATTATGTGGAAAATAAAAGTAAATAAATGAATCATCACTCTGTAGCAGATGAGCAGATCCAAAAGGGTACATAAACTACCAGACAGAGAATTTTATTAAGACACCAAATTTTTTGTATTCAAACAAAACTGTAAACTTGTGCAGATGCAAAGGTCAAAATTTTTGTACTAAAGTAGGCAGCGGGTTTATTGAATAATTGAATCTTAGAGCACATTGTTTCAATGTTAGATGAGGAGGCCAACAAAAAAATTTTGAATTTTCATTGTCCCAAAGAGATGAGATTCATGTACCTCTTACAAATAACTCTTGCTGGTTCACCAAAATGGAAACTTAAGAACGGAAGCAACTGAGAGTAATGACAAAGTCTGAAATCAAGAAAAATAGAATCAGCAAGTTTTTCTTATTCCTCAAAAAAAATTGAAGGTCTAACATAAGAACTAAAAGTTATGGCATCATCGGTTTGTACCTAGAGGATTATCTGAAGATGAAATCTGCCTCTGAATTTTTCTCTGAACTTGTTGACAGACTTGATATGCTGAAAGACTTGACAATACAAGTGTGATACTCTTATAAGTGTGACGATAATTCTTCAGCATGATACTTGTAGAAGTGTATCTGAACTCTGAAGGCTTGATATGCGTCTTCTTTTCCCAGAAATCTCAGTAGCTGAATTCACAGCATGTTTAAAATGCAATACAGCTTATATTGGTAAGAAAATAGAACCTACCCAAATATGGTGTCCATGAAACTTGCTAGGGAGAACTATTTCTCCACGAAAATAAGTTTTGATTGAAAGAGAATATAAACTGTATGTAGAATTTCTTTCATAACAATGTTTCTGCCAACCAAAGTGAGCCTAGCTAGTCTAAAAGATGTGATTGTTTCGCTTGAAAATACCTGAAGTGAGCTAAATTGAATTGAATTGAACTGAATTGAATAGGTACTGAATGAATATTTATATTTGAGGGAAAATGTAAGTTGCTGGGTTGAACTGAAGTGAAGTGAATTGACTTGTATTGAACAGAACTGAACAAAAATAGGATCGAATAAGGTAAAATGAACACACCTTTAATACTGTAGTGGAAGAGCAACTCACAAACAGCACCCATATTAAACTAAAAAGACCAAAGAAGCTGGGAAAAAGATGAAACTCTCACAAGTATGACACAATGCAATTTCAGGGCAAATAAAATTGGCTGTACGCAAAGGGTCAAAAAGAGTGTGCTAATTTTGAACAATATCAGTAAGAACAAGAAAATATGTAAAACAATTGAAAAGGTTAACGTGTGCTAATTTTAAACAATATCAGTAAGAATTAGAAAATACAGTAAACAGTTAACAAGGATAACATGTTATCCATTTTTGCATTTTGCATGAAACAATGTTGTCAATTATGGAGTTAGTCATTCTGAAAGCCTGTGGCCATTTGTTTTAAGCAAGATCTACTGCACACAGCACTCGACAAATCCAAGATCTAAAAGACTGTATCTAAAAATAGCATGATTTTCTATGAACACTGCACACATAATCCGCATAGAAAGTACTTGCGAATTTTTTTAAAATTGAATAAAACATTTTTGAATACTTTAGAGGTATGGCAAGTATCAGAAGATCTATGCTTTGACTCTGTAAGTGCGAGCTACTAAAATGGAGTATCATTTTAAGCATCAATACTACAACTTATCATTTAAGTAGGAGTATCATTTTAAGTATCAGGCTTCAAATCAATACACTACTACTTAAAGAGATTCTATAAGAAGAAAGAAACTCACAAAGAACGAAACCGAAAAAGCTTCCGTACAGTGATGACTTCCTTTGATTACTGTAACATTAAACTGCAGAGAAAGTTCCTGCAGAATTAGCAAAGGAAAGCATTAAAGGGATGCAACCAAAAAGCAACATGAATTTGGTTTGAACAATTTCAACGAAATTGAAACACATACAGAAAAAGCCTCATCTTTGTGTTAGCTTTTGCTACAAAATAAACTTGCCCTCTTAGATTAAGAAAGAAGGACGTACAGACAAATCTCGGCAAGAAGCAACTGCACAGATTATTAGATCGATGATGAGACAATTGTATACCTATCATTACAAACAGCACTTACAACTTGCTACTGGAGAATCAATAAACAGAAACTCAAACTCACTTCAGTGAACTCTAACAGTAGTTAAACACATAGGCTCACAGTTTAGTTATTACAGTATGAAACAAAAAGTTCTTCAAGAATAAATGTTGAAGTGAAAACATTTTCTCCCCAACGAAACTGAAGCTATGAAAGCAAATGAATGATGGAGTTGACGACCAGATCATACCTTGACTCAAAGTAGCTCGAGCAGTGGCTGTGTTTTAACTGTGAGCTAGAAGGCCAAAGAAGGAAGGATAAAACTAATGAGTAACTGTTTTAACACAAACTGCAATGTAAAAAATTATCTAGCTAGCGAGGAGCTTGCACTTGCAGCTAGGGCCACCTATGTAAAGGGTCTAAAAGGGTGTGATAAATCGGTGAATGGCATCTTTCATCAAAATGTTTGGAAATTTGGAAATACCAATCAATCCAGATGAACAAATACACGTATCATACACCAAGTCTGAGTGGTCCTAATTGTGAGGGATCAGTTTCACGCATTGCTTTTGCTTGCCAGTTGCCATTAGGAAGGAACTAAAATCATAGTCCTATTATTTCTGCAGCCAGTGGGCCGTCAAGGTCCTACAACATTATACAATCAATTCTCAAAGGTACATATTAGTGAAACTTCGCATATCTTTTTCACACTATAGGTCCTACAGTAGATGTAATATGAATTCACCCCTACACTATTCTGAACTTTTTTGGGATTATTTGCAACAAAACTAAACTGAAATGAGCTGAATTTTCATAAAAATAAAGCAAGGGAAACATAGCATTGATCAAACAATCTATTGTAAATGACAGATGCAATAGCTAAATAATCAAGGTCTTTTTTCTAAGAGTCACAGAGCTGCAACATGTTCTACTTCTACTCCCCATTTGGCATAACAATTATTCGTATCCCAAGATTTATACATTTGAGGTAGGACTAGAGCTGGCAAATTGGTGGTGTCAGTTTCGTGTTCGTGTTTGTGTCGAAGTTTAAACGGGTCAAAAACAACACTAGCCTGACTCGTTTACTACTAGAATTAGACTATTAACGACAACCAAATCGCGACGGTAGTGAAAGACCGTCGTAATTGATCTTTCGCGACGGGAAATACCGTTGTATTTGATGTTTTGAGATGAGAAATACGCTAAAAACCGTCGTAAAGTACAACTACGACGCCACCCTTTTAGGACGAGATGAAGACGACATTCCCATCATAATTGATCTTTTGCAACAGGAAATACCATCGCAAAAGAGCCATTCTCCAGTAATGTTAATAACTATGTCGAAAATGCTCAACACTAACCCGACCTGTTTAATAGTCGTGACAAACTCGTGCCGACCCGCTTAACACGTTTTGTCGATTTGTCTAAAGTTTTTACATGTAAAATTAAGAAAATATACATAAGAAATCAATAAGATAACACTACAAATATTTGAAACTTATCAATTTAGAGTTTCCACATAAGCATTAAGTACATATGATAGAAAAATTGCATATTCACACTTTAAATTTTAAAGAAGATAGTGTACAAATAAGTTTATTCTTGACATATTTGAATAAACGGTTCAGAGCGTGTCTGTTTCGTGTTGAAAATCTCAACCCTAACCTAACCTATTTAATTAAACAAGTAAACTCGTGTCAACCTGTTTAATTAACACATTGAAAATCTCAACTC
>BSSO01007646.1:0-10817 GCA_030267885.1 Mesembryanthemum crystallinum | reverse complement strand
TATAAGCTGTAGCATTATTTATTTAATAAGTTATTAGATTAGGGTTGTCAATTATTATAAGCTGTATAAGACAATAGTTCAATATTTCTTAAGCTATTGTTTCTGGCCCCCCCGAAGAAATATTCCTGATTCCGCCCCTGCATACTAAAGAGGAAAGTGGAAAGTTTATTCAAGGACGGAGCGAGTACTTATTTTGCTTATCAACTATCGTGCTCATATGTTTTTGTGTTTATATGTTTTCAAAGTACTCATTTCGATTCTTAACTAAGGTCGGGTATTCGAATCCTGTCTTGGGTATGGAGGAGCCTTAAATCCCTTGGCCATCTGCCCACACTTTGAGGTGCATGCAAGTCAGCGCGGAGAATAATCAATATTGTCAACAGTTGATATAAAAAAAAAAAAAAAAAATACTCATTTCGATTCCTATATACCGCTAATTAGACACACCAAACCCGAGGCGTATTTGAAATACCAATTGCAAAATTACAAGAAAAGTTAAAAACCAATATTTGTTAAGTCGACCTTAAAAGGGATAAATTAGCCTCATTGATTAATACTACTTCCTTCCAATTCCATTCATAATGGTCGAATCCTCGACCCTATTTAAAGGAAAAGTGGCGAAATACTTACACCAATCAGTTATTGTTCTGTATGCTTAGTGGTTTGATTAATTATTACTAGTACTAGTAAATTACTCCATATAGTTACTCTGTGCCATGTAGAGTCTTCATGAGAAAGGAAGTCTTAGGTGGTCGTTAGACATTACCTTCCACTGCATAACCTTCCTCATGGAATAATAGTTTATTGGTAGCTTTTAAGAGTTGTTAATACTAACACAAGTTCTTTGACATTAATTAAATCCAATTCAACTAAGCGTGTGAAAATAAAGCAAGTGACGGCTCAACTGATGATTGATTAGCAGGTTGCTAAACATCTTCTGGATGACTTAAACAAAGACAGATGATAGAAATCATATAGCATTACTTAATCAACGTTAGATGGAAAAAATCTACTCCTAGAACAATGATGTAATCGAAATTTTCAGAAGAAACCAAATATGTTATTGGTGTGGAATGTAGATAGTTAAATAATAGGAGTATAATTCAATCCTAGAACAATATGTGTGACGCTTTCAACTATAATAGTTTAGTGTATGTACTAGTTGGCATAAGAGCTGGTTCTACCAAATCTTTTCAAGTCTACAAAGTGTTCTACCAAGTACAAGAGGGCTGTTCAAAAGCGAGTTTGAACTTGATGCCAATTGGATTTGATATGATCTTTCGTGAACCAGGCCGATAACAGGCTAATATCTTACCTTTACAAATTCACCAAAATGCCACATCGTGTTTGCCCTTG
Source organism: Mesembryanthemum crystallinum (assembly GCA_030267885.1). NCBI lineage: Eukaryota > Viridiplantae > Streptophyta > Magnoliopsida > Caryophyllales > Aizoaceae > Mesembryanthemum > Mesembryanthemum crystallinum. Next base: position 9,461 of record BSSO01007646.1, on the reverse strand, counting down.
GCATGATCGAACAAACCAAACCTTTTCATGACCGAACAAACCAAACCTAACGAATCATCCCATCCACTAAGAACTTTATACCAACTAGCTCTTTTCCTAAACACGATTATAATTGGAAGTCCATAACATAACTTCGTCCCTTCAAAGAGAAAGCATTACGTAGAATCATGTTTCAAAATGCTTACCAAACACTTTCCCACCAAGAAAACTTTGTTCACCAAAGCTTCTTCAGATAGCCAAAAGTATTTGCTTTTCTCTTCTTCTTTTTTTTTTTTTTTTTCTTTTCACTTTCCTTAAAAATTTGTAAGAGTTTTTGGGATGATTGGAGATTAATTAAACAGTTGTTGCATATGAGTGCAAGATATGAAACATATATTATATATCCAGAAGACAAATCAAAATCAATCTAATGACAACATAGGCAAATAAAACAGAACAAAAATTGTTTCACTCAATCATCATTCCTCATCCAAAAAAAATGGCAAAGACCACAATTGAATTCAATTCATGATCGATTGGTTTGAACTCTATAAACATTACAACAACCAGCGCTCGTGGCCTAATGGATAAGGCATTTGACTTCTAATCAAGGGATTGTGGGTTCGAGTCCCACCGAGCGTGCATTAAAATTCATTTCAGTTCTATTTTTATCACCAAATAAGAAAACTCTAAACATTATTATTGTTGGAACAAGTTCAAGCCCAAACTCTCTTCCTAGGAGCAAGATCAGAGGTCTTAATCTCATCAATCTTAGCAGCAACAATGAAATCATTAAGACTCAACCCACCAATCTCCTGAGTCCAAAGCTCAGCTCTCACTTGATTATTGTTCTTCTCCAAATGCAAAACTGGGTAATGCCCAGCTTCCTCAGCAACCTTGGCAATCCGCCCAATAAGCTCGGCTCCGGAGCTGAAATCTTTCAGCTTCCACAAACACCGTAGCTTCAACACCATCTTATCTCCTCCTTCACTATCTCTATCCTCGAAGAGCCGCCACCCGACGACCTTGAAGAGGAGCTGCTTGGCGTCGTCGTAGGACAAGGGAGGGTACTGGGGAGAGCAAGTTAGTGTGGAGAGAGAGAGGACAGAGGCGTTGGGGATGAGGATTTTGTGTTCTGTGCTCATGAATCCTAGGACTTTTTCTCCAAAGTTGCTTGCTATCTCCTCCGGGAATGGGTCTCGGCCTCCGAAGTCGCCGAACAAGTCGGGGCCGGAGGTCCCGGCGACAATGTGGAGGTTCGGGGCATCGCGGGTTCGGGTTAGAGATGGCAGGGAAGAAGGGAACGAGGAAGTTGGAGGGGAGTTTCTTCTGGTAATGGAGGTAGCTGAGTAGCAGAGGGAGGTGGTGGCAGTGGCTGCCATTAGAGAGAGAGAGAGGGAGAAGATTTTGGGTAAGGGGTGTTGCTCTTTTTGTGTGCCTTAAAAGATTTTAGTGGCTAAGGAGAAGTGGATGAGCAAGTAGATGAGCCCACTAGGATGGTTTTTTGTGGCTTTGGATTACATTTTAGAAAGTGCCACATAATCCAAAATATGTAAGGCTTCATTCTGAATTTCTGACGTCATAAGTTAAACTATACCCTGAAATTAGATTTTCACCTTACTGTATTGGGCATCAAATATACACCACTGGTATAACCGTGTAGGTTGCTAACCTTATGGGTAAAACGGGTTGGATTCTATATACGTCGATTCTGTAGGTCTATTAACTCAAATCAAACTTTCGGGTTAAAATGTCTATTTTCCAGTTTCAGGTTCGGAAAAGATCAGGTTCAAGTTTCAAGTCGGACCAATTTCACCAGGTTTTTGATATCAACGACATTGAAAGGTGCACAAAAAGCTTTTTCAGCTCAAAACAAACCAGCTTACCCTTCCTAACCAGAGAACTATTTTCATGTAAAGAAACATCAGCAACATAACCAAACAGCTATTTTAACGACTCACAGAGAAATACTTTGGGTTGTTCTGAAAGGCACCAATGCATATCAGAGGTTTATAACATTCTATTATGATTCCTCCCAACTTTGATGCAGGTATAAAATTAAAGCTGAGTTTCAATTACCATCTTCGAGTTAGAGTGCTTTACATTTTTGCTCAAGAAAGCTCAAATATGTAGCAGCAGACTTCAATCTGCGGTCTTGGGTGACAACTTTTCCTCATTGGTAGTCTCTCTATGCAAAGCTACCTAAGCAGCATGCAAAGCACTAGCAATTTTAGCAAAACTTCTACACATTAAAGAAGCCATTCTTATTCAAAGTTTTCTGGAACAGGTTTTAAGTTTCTTCAACTCGCATACTAAGCTGGCAATCTGAATCTGTACAAGTAAATACCAGGGATAACATGTGTGACTTGTTCACATAATGAAAATAGGTATTCCGGGGGCATAAGCATATACACGCCTATTTCCAACTACTGTAAAATGCCAACAAGCTGCGTTTAGGCTACTCGGCCCAAACTAGTAGTAAGATCCGTTTCAAACTAGTAACAGGATACTAAGTATCAAGATCACAATCAACAAGACACAGTTAACAGCTAGGTTCAGAATAGAATGAAGTTACAAATTTAGTTTCAAACATGGTTTTCCAAGAAGCCATTCATAGTAGTACCTAGTCTCTTCTGTCCTAGTAAAGCCTTGAGGTACATAGTAGCATCTACATAATAGCTCCTCCAGTCTGATGCAGCATAGCATCAATCTCATCGCCGTCCTCCATTTCCAACTGTTGCAACAAATTTCGACAAAGATATTAGTAAGAGGCGAAGGGGGCAGGAAAAAGAAACTGGATAGTCAACTTAAGATATTGGCTTAAGCCCCTTAAGTGGAGTAAGAGAGAGACCTCATCAGGAGTCTGTTCTGCTCGAAGACGACGCCCATCAAATAAGAATGCAATGGAGTTGAACTCGACAGACTGTCGGTCACAGTATGCATTCATAAGCTTCTTCAGTTGCGTAGATCTCTTGATTCGGAAGAAGACCTCATTGCCATCCTATAAACAGACTCCAAACAAAAAACCATTAAGGACTAAAACATTCTCTGTGAGAAACATTAGACCAGACCTAAACAGTAACAAGCTCACAAATTGAATTACACCAAGTATTGTATTGAGACGAGTTTACAACACAGAAGTACCATAAAATGGCGAGTTCTACGGAATCAACAGTGTGTAGCAGAGAAGAATAATAGCAACAAGAACATAATACACAGTAATGAACAAAAGATATCAGAGGATGAATGGTTGTACAAGCACTTTCCATCAGAACCAGTAAAAGCACACAAAAGAAAAGCAACTAGCATGCCTCGTATCTTCATAACTAATGTAACTGAGCAGGTGCAATGACTAAAGAAGTGTCAATCCTTATGCCACCAACGGCTAACAACGACTAAAGTTCGACTTACAGACAACTAACATGCAATTTGAAGCTCATTCAATAGATCTTAGAAAAGCCAAACATAGCACGAGTAATTAGTGAACGCTTTCATCAGACAGTGATAACTTATGGAACACAGCCATAAACAATAGATGAGTAACCCTATATCCAAACCGAAACTTAACGTGATAACACCACCGTATGACACATCCTAAACAACAGCAAACACAACAGGTCAGTATGAACTATGCTGATAAGTGATATGTGTATCCTGATAATACGTGCAGAATCATAAGTTTGACAACAATGATCTAACACTCAACTAGAGCAAAATTAACTGTCAAATACATCACTATTTTGCAATTAAAAAACTTTGAATCAATTGCCTCAATCACATATTGCTCCTATCACATACTGATTAAACACAAATAAGTGCTCATATGAAAAAGAAATCAGAAACAGTAACAAACACTTTAACAGAGCAGAATTAACTGTCAAAATACGTCATAATTTGCAAATATCTATTCAAGAACTTTGAATCAATTGCCTCAAACCACGAACTAGCTAATTATATGAAAAAGAAATCAGAAAAGTACCAAACGCTTTGTTTATCAACATCCTACACTAAACATGATGATCTACAGCCCTTCGCTCATGCCATGTCTCACTCGATTGAAGTTATAGGAAAACTAATACTCAGTATGAACTGCAAATTACTAAAAGTTACATCCTCATAAATCACTCGACGAAAATCATGAACAACAATTAGACTTCAAAAATTGAAAACAAATTAGAAACAGAAACCCTAAAATCATTCAACAATCAACGAAAAAGACTGAAATCATAGATATTATAGTGAAGAAACAGAACCCTAAGTAAGAGAAAAGGAAATTAGAGTTGAAATCAAAGAAGAAGAAAGAAAGACCTGGCCCTTGACTTTGAGATTGATGTGAGCAGATTGATCGCCGGGCTTCTTGTCTTCCTCCTGAGTTGCTGACATTCTCTCTCTACTTTCTCTCTCTTCGTTTCTCTCACTAACTTTTCTCTCTCTTGAGTGACCCGCCACAGCACGACTGCAACTGCAAGTGCTTCGAAATCACGCTAAGAATTAGTAAGAACGAAGCTCTCACATTCAATCTCCTTCGCTGCCCCCAATGAGGGTGAAGCGCCGTTTCGGGAGATGCAAGCCCAATTGCAAAACTGGGGGCCCAATTAGCGGGGTTGAATTTTTTTATTTTTTTTTATTTTTTTTTATTTTTGCTTTTCGTTGGTAATTATTTTAAAACTGTAGTAGTAAAAATGTGTTCTACTCTCTCCGTCCCATGTCAGCAAAATAGGCAAGAGCAACATGATTCGAAGACGAAACGAAGAAACAACCTAGCAAAAGATGAAAGACTATAACAACGAATTTTGGTGTAGTAATGCTCAATAATTGTTGAAGATCGCAACTACCAAGCCAAATATGCATATGAAGGCAACATTTCTCTCGTGTTACGAATATAGCTTGTGAGATAGTATTTGCCTCTGTCTGAATTGCAAACTCTTGGGAGAATGGTCTTATCTCATACTATCTAATGACCTTCTTAAGTTGATTTCACGCAGTCCACCCACGACGCATGAAGCAATCTTGACCATCGTGCCCCATAAATCCCAACCTATAATTGCAAGAGTCCAAATGAGAATTGAAAAGAAGTAGCGAATATTGTAGTGGTGCATAACAACCGTGGTTGCATTAGTTTCTTCCAAACAAAATTATTTCCCACATGGCCATAAACGATCAAGGGCTACAATCAGCGTAATTATAAACATATAGCATTCAAATGTAAACAAATTGCCTAGGGAGCCACAATGAAATAGCACAAAAGAACAAAACTCAACATTCACATTTCCGAAAATAGCTAAACCAATTATTACATTGATCAATAAAGTTCAAGTGTCCATCATCCAAAATAGAAATACCTAATCTCAACATATCTATCGAACTGTTAACAATTTCGACTACATATGTTCATAGGTTTCGATTTTACTATCATCTTCCCTACCCTTACAAAGTCAACACGTCCTATATTGAGCAACGTAACATCGCTACAAACACATCTCCATGTGGTAATGCCTTATCAAATAGCTTCGAAAGGAAAACCTTCCATTTAGGGTTCAAAGAAATGCGTTTAATTCTACTAAACTTATAGTTTTCTGAAGTAGTTGACGAATATTGAATAAAGCTTCAAACCTCCACAAGTGAAGTGAGATAAAATACCATGTTTTGAGCAAATATGTTCCCATTTTACATGGCCTTCAAACAATTGTATCACATATAAGTGCAGTAAGAAGCTTAATAGGCCACAATGCACCCATCTTATTAGGAACAATGCATATATCAAAGCCACTTCCCAGTTTCCCACATTCTTATCTAGAATGAGATTTGAAACTTTTATCCCCTAGTAGAATCACCATAGATGTTACAGAATGTAAAACATGAGGTGCACGCCGTTGAAGTAACTAAAAACCACATAGAATATTTCTCCAACCTCGCCATGTTGCGTGTTGGGAAGGCAAATATAAGGGGAAACCATCAGAAACATGATATTTAGCCTTGAAAACCTTAGAAAAACAAAGAGTATCCGAACAGCCCCCAAGGAACTACTATGGGGAGACACAATACATTGCCGTTTTCGCCTAGAAATAACGTTGCGAGAAGAGGACAAAGGCCACCAGAAGTTGGCAATTATAGAGTTGATCTGGTTAGTTATACTGAGGCGACTCATCAGTTATCAATAATAATTCGAATGCTTCTCATCTCAAAACATTACCTATTTCATGAGGAAAACAAGTGATGTAGGAAAGTCTTATACGATTGTTAAACATACTGTATACCGAAGGCCATAGAAGATTGACCAAAACAAGTATCACAAAATGAGCTCGTTATTTTGGGACACAATCACAAATGAGCTCGTTTAAGACAGTCACACAAGACACCTGTACTTCCGCAGGGTATTAGTACAAGTACAAAAGACACAGGGCATCAAGCATAATGGTTCAATGTTGGACAAACATCATCAAGCACATAAATCCTGTCACGAAAGCTGATCAAAAAATGAAACCGAACAGCGCCATAGCTCAATTGTGATTTTGGCAACTACAAGAGAAACTAAAACTGATATTTGCCTCAAAGGACATGATTTATAAACACCAAGACAACTTCAGCAAGATGATCATAGTTGCCCATAAGTTCCAACCCCAAGCAAATACTACTAAACACTATCTAAGATATTCATAAGTTGTCTTACTACTGTATTACATACCCGCTATGTCTGAAATGTGACAATTAGTTACACTACCATTCTAATGAAGTCTCTCAAGAAACCAATCCGCACCTACCTACATACCCCCATCCACCGAAGCGTTGAAACATCCTCGAATCTAGGCAAGAGCACCTCCAGTCTGGTGTAGCATAGCATCTATCTCATCACCATCCTCCATTTCCAACTGTTGCAACCAAATTCATGTCAGAAGTTACCATGAAGAGAAGAACAGAAGTAGAAAGCTGGAACATGATAATTCAAGGGAGATTATGGAAACAGACCTCATCAGGAGTCTGCTCAGCTCGAAGTCGTCGCCCATCAAACAAGAAAGCGATTGAGTTGAACTCCACGGACTGTCGGTCACAGTATGCGTTCATGAGCTTCTTCAGTTGGGTCGATCTCTTGATTCGGAAGAAAACTTCATTGCCGTCCTGTGAAACCAAACACCCATGAAACAAATGCAAAGTCCAACAAAGGAACAGAAAGACAAGGACTTCCACCAGCATCCATCGGGGGACATGAAGTAAGGAATTCATGTAACAAAAGACATAACATATATCCAACAATCAGGCCACGTGTCCAAAAGCCTCTCTTTCTCCTCTTTGCCACTCCAAAAAACAAGGAATTTGATTCATGGCAGATAGAGAGCATTAGATGAAGTATAAACACAAAAAAAAAGAAATTTAATTCATGTGCGAGGACAATAAAATGCCTAGGGAGTTTAAATAGGATCTTATTAAGAAGTGTGCTTAAGCAGGAGGCCAGCTTAGGCCACGGCCTTAATGCCTCAGACCACCCCAAGCGTAACAGTGACACACATGTTCAATCAGATATAACCCAGCGCATGTAACTACAATTTTGGCCCCAAAAAAAGGTGCTTAGCACATAACTTCATAAGTACAATTATTGGTGCTGCTGTTCAAACAAAATCAGGGCCAGCGCTTAAAAGCCCCTCTGCCTCCGCTTTGCCACTCTGAAAAGCAAGGAATTTGATTCATAACAAACTTAAAGCAGTAAATGACGTGTGCGCAGACAAAAGGGTTATAAGCAAACATCAGTATACGCTGATGCCAGATACTCAGGTTGACATTAATCTGTTAAGACATACTTTAAATTGCATAAGGAGTTTATTTCAATCTCCAGTGGTAATTGAGTGGGTTCTTATTAAGGTAATCTAGTCTTATAAAGCTAGCTGAGGCATAGACGTATCACCACATACCACCCCAGGCGCAGCATTGTAACAGAGGTGCAAGAAGGATTTTCAATGAGTATAATATAAATTTAACCCAGACAAATGTAACAAGTATTTTAGGTCCATATAAACCTCACAACTACAATTATTGATGTTGCTGTTAAAACACAATCGAAATCACATATAAATCATTTTTCCGGCATGGACACTATAAAAAAAAACCTTGCTACTACAATCATAGATGACTGTGTGTACCCTTTTCATCTTGGACATAACAAAGCAAAAGCTCTCTTTGGTACTAGTATTTACCTAAACAATTCAAGTCTTTAACTCTCTAACTCTCCAGTCACATTTATGACTCTTAAAACCCTTTTCTCCAAAATTGATGTCTATCAGAACCCAACAAATGTGTGTATAAGCACATAGCTTACTTACGTAGCTAAATGTGTCCTAAATCTTTCTCTTATGACCTATATCAGGGACATCCATGGCTGACTCTCGAAACTCCAACGGTAAAACACTGAAATACTTTCAATTTACGCTGAAACGTTCAAAATTTCAAACATTCACTGAAACCCTACGCATACAACCTTCATAAACTGAGATTATTACCAGAAAAAGCAATTATACGCTGCGAAATCAACTACAAACTCGACACAATAACCCTAAAAACTGTCGAGCAAACAAAAATCAGGCGCATAAATCAACAGGTTGATCATCAAAAACACTCGAAATTGCAGAAAATTGAAACCTCAAAGGATGAACAAAGAGCAGATGAAAACCTGGCCCTTGACTTTGAGGTTGATGTGAGCAGATGCGTCGTTGGGCTTCTTGTCTTCCTCTTGAACGTTGGTAACTCCAGACATTTTCTCTCTCCTCTTCTTCTTCTTCTTCTTCTTCTTCTTCTTCTTCGCTTTTGGTTTTGCAGAACACGGCTTTGAGAGTACGCTACGATAAATTTCAAACTACTCTCTCGTCAAATCAATCTTCTTTTTGTAATGTTTCTGATACACCGGCTTTAAAAAAAGCGTGCAAGGCTGCAATAAGAGTAAAGAAGAGGCCCAGTGGGTTGTTGTAATTAGCCAGGCCCAAACTCCCTCATTTCCATCAGTTCAACCCAAATCATACCAGTATATTTTTATTTTTATTTTACAGAAATTTCCTGTGGTACCCCTAAACTTTGGCCTAATGCCAGTGGTGTCCACGCTTTTCCAATAATGCTAGTGGTACCCCTGAACTTTGATTTTAACATTTTTTGTACCCTTGAACTTAGATTTTAACGTTTTCTGTACCCTAATGGTTGACGGAACTCCTTTTCCGTTAGATTTTTTTAACTATTTGACTTAATTAATGTATGGGGACACTGTAAAATGACTAATATACCCTTACTTGCCTTAATTACACAATTGTTAAGTACTTGACAAACACTCCTCTCATAAATTTGAAGAAATTTTTTGGAGGTCTGACAATGGTGGGTGGATCGATTTTTAAGGGAAAGGCCTGTCAAATACTTTGCCGTTGTGTAATTAATGCAAGTAAGGGTATATCGGTCATTTTACAGTGCCCCCATACATTAACTAAGTCAAATAGTAAAAAAAAAAAAAA
>BSSO01007645.1:0-10819 GCA_030267885.1 Mesembryanthemum crystallinum | reverse complement strand
GGCGGCCGCGAGGGCAAGCACCGCCGGAGCTCCAAAACCCCGCTCCTGGCTCCCAACCACCACCACCGCCACCACCACGACGCAATTGATCCATCAGATGCAACCTTGGACGGAGCGTCGTTTTCAGGCGCCGTCTTCAACCTCTCGACCACCATCGTCGGCGCCGGAATCATGGCCCTTCCCGCCACACTCAAGCAGCTCGGCTTGATCCCGGGCCTCGTCCTCATTGCCCTCGCTGCCATTCTCACTCAGTTCTCAATTGACATCATCCTCCGCTTCAGTAAGGCTTCCAAGTGTTCTTCCTACTCTTCCCTTGCTGGTGATGCTTTCGGCGGCTGCGGAAGAACTTTGCTCCAGGTCTGCGTTGTGGTTAATAATCTCGGAATGCTTGTTGTCTACTTGATCATCATTGGTAATTACTCAGTCTTTCGTTTTGTCTCTACTTCCATTTTCCCGATTTTCCATTGAATTTGGGTTTTCTCTATCTCCATTTGTTTTCGAGTGGATGAATTGATTAGGGTTACTGGTAGGTCAATGTCATCCGAGTTCGAGTTGATTCATCTATTTGGCACTAGGAAATCAAAATTTCCGTAGAAAAAATATTTCAGCTTCAAATTAAAAATCTAGAGAGTTTTAACATTTTTGGAAACAAAAAAACCAGCAATTGGTAACCAGCACGAAGAGAGCCTAAATAGGTTGTCAGTTGCCTATTTCATTTTTGGTTCTCAGTTTTGAAAAGTAAATAAATAATTATAAGCACAAAAAATTTGAATGGCAGAGATGAGACGTTGAGTTGATCAATGGTTGAAATTTTTCTTTAATTGAATTTGCAGGGGATGTGCTGGCGGGAACGTGGACAGAGGGATTACACCATAGAGGAGTAATGGAGGAATGGTTTGGTCAGCATTGGTGGACCTCACGCTCTTCCTTGCTTCTGCTCACTACCTTTCTTGTTTTGCTTCCTCTCATCTCATTTAAGCGTGTGGGTAAGCTTGCTTCTTTCTTCATTTTGTTTGGTTATAATAACTTAATAAGTACTTGTCAGATAATTATATTTAATTCCCAAGTGGGTATGTGGCTGCAATTATTATGTTTGCTTTGGCTTAATACAAATGCATTATGCTCCTTCCATAAACAAATTGGATATGAAATGCTTTGGATGCCATCTGATGATCTGAACTTGGATTTCCTAGCTTTGATATTTATTATAATTATCAACTCTCCGTGAACAAGGATGAGGCAAAATTACTGTCTACCCTTTTCTATTCACATTTTTTTAAGTGGGAATAAATATAAGGAGGGTTGTTTTTGTAACATTTGTGATAATATAAGACAAAAAAAGGAGTGGAAAATTTATTCATGGACGTACCAACGAGGATACTGGAAAGTTTATTCAAGCACATAGGGAGTAAATTTCATTCTTAGACCACGTAAGATTCTACTGAATGTTTTGTAGTCAGGTCGGTGAGACTAGAAAGAGGAAGTGGACAAAGGACATTTTACCTTACCCATATTCTGGGTTTTAGATACTAGTTATTTATTTGTCTATATTCTGGGTTTTAGATACTAGTTATTTATTTGTCTATGCCATTGATTAAATTTGCCTATTATTTTCTTGTTCAAGAAAAATTTGATTTGTGGCTCTTTTTTGGAAAAAATCACTCTACTGGTTACAGGTAAGGTTGCACACTTTTGAATTGTTGGGAAAGATTACGAAACTAACAACGGAATAATATTTTTTCCCCTCTATGCAGAAGCAGTTTGATGTTTTAAAAGGGCTTTAAATATAAATTATCAAATGTTATAATCTTTTAGTTTTCTAAACATCTAAGCATACTTGTAAAGCTATTTGTGTCGTTTATTTTCTTCCTCTATTTCAGTTTTCATATTTCCCTCTCCTCATACGGAGGAACTACAACAAATTTTCCCCTTCTGACTCATGTGGAGGGTCTCGATAGACCAACCATCTTCCGACAAGGGGTCAAGCTTTTCAGTTGTCAAAGTCTTTGTCAATATATCTGAACCATTGTGAATAGTATGACCTTTTCCAAATGCAATAGCCTATCGCCAAAACATCATGTATTCAATAATATCTCATATTGATATGCTTGGATCATGCATGAAAGGTAGGAATATTTGTTAAGTGAATATCACTTTGATTGCTTTATGCCTAACTTGTAAAGGAATTCTTTTATCCACAATAACTCTTTGCAAACTTCAGTTGCTGCTACATACTTTGTTTCCTTGGTTAACAAAGCACCACACTTTTGGATATTTGATTGCAGCGACTCCTCCTGCAAAAGTGATCATAGAGTTTCGCGAATTGACATCGTTTGCCACATTTGCATCTGTGTATCCTTGCAACACAGCCTCCCCTTGTTCATTGAACAAGCTAACATTTGTAGTCCCTCGTAAATATCTCAAAATCCATTTTACAGCCGTGAAATGTTCTTTTCCCAGATTAAAAAGCACATGACTTATTACACCAAATGCATAAGCAATATCCTATCTTGTACACACCATAGCATATATCAACCTGCCAACTATAGATGCATATGACATTTTCCTCGTTTCTTCTCTATCTTTCTCTTTTTTAGGACACTGTTGAGCTCAATTTGAAGTGACCTCCAAGTGGAGATTGGACCAGCTTTGCCTTATGCATGTTGAATCTTTTAAGCAGCTTCTCTATATACTTTTTTCTTGTGACGACCATAACTTTTTATTTGTTGTATCTGTTGTATGACTGATTCAAAGTGTTGTTAAGCACCTTTAGCATAGGATCTATTCACGGGTCTAGACATAGAAGAATATGTCTTACGACCTATAGTGAAACGGGAGGCAGACTCGTCCTTGACAGAGCCCCCTCTAGAACTAACTTTTCAGAGAATAAAATTGCTTGCCTTTATTGAATAATAAGAGTTTTATTTATAGGCTGCTAATGACATAAGAGATCTTCTATAGATCCCAAATTACAGGATCCTTAACTAAAGTAAAGACACTAGTGAATATAAAAATCTAACGTATAAAGGAAACAAGATAACTAAGATAAGGAAACAAATAAACTCATATTAGGCAAGCTAGTTAATTAAAATTATGCTACCGCTGTTGCCTCTGATAAGCATCATATCATCACTCCCCTTTTGGACTTTGAGCTTGTCCGCAAGCTCAAACTATGGGTAAGTAGCTCACCTAGGGTCTCCGATCACATCGTCCTCTGATTCACTGTTAGCAGCAGCTGGAACCTCAATCCAGAATAATCTCTTACATTTGTGCCCGATTGAATATGACTCATCACAGTTATAACACAACCCTTTCGCCTGCCGATCAGCCATTTCAGCCCTTGTCAGCCTCTTAATAAATGGTGTAGGAGTAGTACTATTGTTGCTCACAACTGATTTTGTGGTGTCCCCCCCTTCTTTCGCATTAGATCTCTTATTGGTGGAAATAAGAGACCCATTGCTGGTGGAATTAGAAGTCTGTTAATGCATGCTGCTTCGTGGCAGCAGGAGTCCCTGTGAATTTACGCTCTAACGCTCGAGCCATATTCATGGCAATTCCAAGGTTCCTAGGTTGTTGCATTTCAATATCAATTCGCAAACCTTCTACCAAACCAGCTGTAAAGAGATCTATTTGTAAACCTTTAGTTCCTATTTTTCAGCTATAGTTTGTTACCATCAGCTCTATTCAAGGTTGATCTGTACTCGCGTTTTAATGCAGAAGAAAATTAAATGAAAGAGTCGNGGGGGGGGGGAGGAGGGGGGGGAAGGCTTAGATCCATTCTTTTTTCTAACGGCAGGGGAAAAGAAAGGTAAAATGAGAAATATAAAACCAAACATTGAGTGCAACACAATTGTGAGGAAGCCATGGCAAGCAATGGCACCAATCTTTCATCCCAACCCCTAATTCTAGTATTACAAGGTGAAAAATATCATCTTTGGAGTCTAAAGATGAAGACAATGTTCATGTCCCAGGAGCTATGGCACTTGGTAGAAGATAGGTTTGACGTTCTAAAACCGGCCGATAACCAACAGTTTTGGGAGAATTGAAAGAAGGATGTAAAAGCCTTGTTTCTCATCGAGTCAGCATTGGATGATGACATACTTCCTCTATTTTCATCAGCTGGCACCTCACATGAGGCTTGGGAGATTATCAAGCAAAAGAGTATTTGGGAGATAAGAAGGTAATTACTGTTAAATTACATACCCTTCGTCGTAACTATGAAATGCTAGCCATGAAAGATAAAGAGTTTGTGCAAGATTTTTTTATCTACAATGTCTGGGATTGTCAATCAAATGAAGTCGTATGGTAAAAATGTTAGCAATGAGACTTTTGAGTAAGGTGTTAAGATGTTTAATCGGGAATTTTAATCATGTTGTTGCAGCAATTGAAGAGTCAAATGACTTGCCAATATATACATATGATGAATAGATCAGTTTGATAGCCCATGAAGCTAGAATTGGGAAATTCAATGAAAATGCAAAGTATATGACTATGAAAGTTCCACATGCATCTATGGTTGGAAATTTGATTTATGCTATGTTATGTACAAGACTAGATGTTGCTTATGCAGTTGCTGTAGTGAGCCGTTCTCTATCAAAATCAGGATAAGAACATTGCAGCTGTAAAATGGATTTTGAGATTTCACGAAAGGCCACAAATAGTTTGTGCTATGGCCAAGGAGAGGCTATGTGGAAGGATACACAAAATCACATATGGCAAACGATGTTGATTCGTGAAAGTCTATGTCAGGGTTATGACTTTTGCTCGGCAGTTATGTCGTGGCAATCAAAGCTTCAAAAGCATGCTGCTTTATTAAACCGCTGAGTATATGGATGCAACTGAAGCTTGTAAAGAGTTATTATGAATCAAGAAAATTCCTTTAGGTGTTAGGCATAATGCAAGATAAATATATGCTTTATTCTGATAATCAAAGTGCTAATCTCTTGGCAAAAAGTTCTACCTTTCTTGCACGATTTAAGCATATAGATGTGAGATATTGTTGGATACGCAATGTTTTGGGGAATAGGCTGTTGCAGCTGGAAAATATTCATACTGATCACAATGGTTCATGTATGATGACAAAGACTTTGAAAAACTGAAAAGCTTGACACTTGTCTAACGATGGCTAGTGTGTTGAAATCCTCCACATAAGTCGAGAGAGAGAGAGAGAGAGAGAGAGAGAGAGAGAGAGAGAGAGTATATTATCTCGCTGCCAATTTTGTATATAATTGAAATCCTCTAGTTTTTCTAGAAAAGTATTGTTTGTCTAATTTGCTTCTACTTTGAGGGAAAAAGTATATTATCTCGCTGCCAATTTTGTTATCTTTGAATAACTTTTCAATTAAAAAATAAAACTAATTAAATTGTATATGATTTTTTTAGCTTGGTCTGTTGGAATAAGGAGAGATTCTTTAGGTTACCTCACATAGAATTAAAATTTGTATTCCAGACCGAGAAAATATGAAAGCGAGTAACAAATTGAAAGATAAAGTAATAAACAATTTACACCATTGGTTTTAGTGATAGGCAAAATTGGATTTGTGATCTAAAACTTAAATAGTTAAAATTAACATCCTGTTTACTAAATTAAATCTTAGAAAAAATTCCTACTTAGAAATAAATGTTAGGAAAAACTTATTGTTAACAAATTCTTAACTTAGATAAATGTAACAAAAGCAAGATCAAGATAATGACGGGTTACAACCTAAGGTATATTTCAGATGACTACTGTTATATTTTTTTCCTCTCCCATACATAACATTCAAATTACAACAATTTATAATACATCTTTTTTCTCAAAAATAATAAAGGTTGTTATTCTCTTTATACTAAACCTCCTATTTAATTAGTAAGTAACATGTAATGTAAACTTAGAAGTTTGCTATTTTTAACATGCTCCCTCAAACTGTGAACTATCATTACTCTAAGTGCTTGTTTACTTGGGTGTAAATATAATTGTGGTGTAATGTATCACGTTAATAAGGGGAGGTAGAGGTGGAAGAGAGAGGAGGAAGGGAAGTGGTATAAGAAAGTTGTAATCAATCACAGTAGTCAATGTAATCACCATTACTCTAAGTTTAACCCATGTAATAATCATTACATGACTAGATGTATGATGTTTTCAATATTTAACAACTACAAATTTTATGAGTCACCATGAGCACTTGTATAGCTATATAATGCTCTTTACAATGTAATAGTCATTACACCCTAGTAAACACCACCTAAGTATTTAGCCTCCTAAATGTATTAATCATTAACTGCATTGCTCAGTAGTATTGCAATACTCCAGGGTGATCGTCCCTGGCTTCACATGATCTCTGAGGAAATGATATATTGTATCAATATGTTTGCTTCTCCCATGTTGTACTGGATTCTTGGCAAGTTTGACTGTAGACTTGTTGTCTACATATATTGGTGTAGACCCTTCTTGTGGGTGACCCAGTTCTTGTGGGAGATTCGTAACTGATATTGCCTCATAAATTGCCGAAGAAGCTGCTATATAATATGCTTCACAAGTGGACAACACTACCACTGCTTGCTTCTTCGAGGCCCAAGTAAAAGCTGTTGAGCCAAGATAAAATACATATCAGTTGTACTTTTTCGGCCATCTTGATCATCTCCCCAATCACTGTCAAAATAACCAACAAAATTTTGCATCTCTGTAGGCAAAAAGCATTGGTATTTCTGAAGATCTTTTCATTGGTATTTCTGAAAGTCATATACAAGGATGCTCTACATTTTGCATCAAACAGTAACAGCCATATTGGTGAAATAGCTAAATTTATTTTACATATTGTAAGAGATACATTTTACAAATACCAGGATGTTTGACTTTTGTCTTTTCCTTGCTGTTATTTTTAGATTCCCTAAGGTATACATCAGCCTTGTCGGTGGGTTTGGCGATTGTGTTTGTTTCAATTACAGCAGGAGTAACTATTTTAAAGTTGCTAGAGGGAAGCATTCAAATGCCACCATTGTTCCCTCAGGTGGTTGATCAAGCATCATTTTGGAAGCTCTTTACGACTATCCCCATTCTAGTTACGGCCTACATTTGCCACCATAATGGTAAGTTTCTCCTTCCCTAAGATGTATTAGGTACATGTAATCATGCACTGTCCTTGATAGTTTATTACCTCATACATTTACCAACTATCCTCCATTTCCTCTCAATTGTACTGAAGGCTTAAAGCATGGTCATGATTCTCACGTTGATATATGATTCTTGAGTCTACCTTATTGCTTCATCATTTCATAATGTAATATTCTTTCTGGCGTGGTAACATGACTCTGAGTTCCTTTATTTTGGTCTAATCAGAAATTTAATTTTCAGTTTATACAGTTAGCTAAACTCATTACCTTATTTGGTGTCCTTGAGACATAATAGAACTGTTTTGTTTGTCATTTAAGTGTTTTGTACTCTGAGCTGTCAATAGACTTCACACTTCTTACTCTCTCTTCTTAATACAAACTCTTCAGTCCATCCTATTGAGAATGAGCTCACGGATCCTTCCCAGATGAAGTCAATTGTCAAGACATCGCTCGTTCTGTGTTCATCTGTCTACATTGCAACAAGCTTTTTTGGGTTTCTTTTGTTTGGGGCGCATACGCTGGATGATGTACTCGCCAATTTTGATGGAGACCTTGGGATTCCATATAGCTCATTGTTGGATGACATCGTGAGGGTGAGCTATGGTGTTCACTTGATGCTTGTTTTTCCAATTGTCTTTTTCTCCCTTCGCCTCAATGTGGACGGGCTGCTGTTTCCGTATGCCAGACCCATAGCATACGACAACAAGAGATTTTACACACTGACTGGATTTCTGATGGGTTTTATATTTTTGGGAGCAAATTATGTGCCTAGCATCTGGGATGCCTTTCAGTTCACAGGCGCTACTGCTACAGTATCAGTTGGATACATCTTTCCAGCTGCAATTGCCCTGAGGTGAGGAATACTCTTATTAGTTTTAGCTTAGGATGAAGATAGTTACTAGGTTATGCAGACTCAAGAGAGGCTTGGAGATGGATAAGTGGTTAAAATTATGTCAATATGATGTCACCTAGCTCAAATGAATCACACATATTTGCATTTCTTTTGATTCCTCCCCTCTGGCATGACTATAGGCGATAACCAACACAAAATGGTCTTTATGTCTCAAAATCACCATGCTTCCAGTTGACATGCATGTACGCAGATCCCTTTGATGATTGCTTAAGTAAGAGTGTTAAAATTTGAACTATGAGAAAGTACAGATATATTTGACACAATGCAAAATAGGATTGTAGAAATATGGTGTATGTGAGGTAACAAGAAGTAGCAACGAAAATCATATATTTTCTTCAATAGTCACATTTCACTGATTTATATGTTAATCCATATTTGGATGGACCTGATGTTGCAAGCTTATGTCAAGCTGCTTATGGACCAGACTCTTTTCTAGCTAACCCTGCTACTTTCATTCTTCACTATTCAAATTTTCATTTCAGTTTGTTTAGTTTATAATTGCTGATTCCGGTATGTATTCCAGATTAGTCATGTCTCATAAGAAAAATCTCTTTATGTATTCAGCACAATATTGAAGGGGTTTTGAAAAGTGATGAAGGATAAAACTCAAAACCAAAAAAAAAAAAAAAAGGTTAGTTCAGTTTAGATCAGTTCAGTTCCATTCATTTGAAGAGATCAGAGCCTGTCATGTTCGTGCTTGGTACAAGGGCTTAGTAATTACTCACATTTTGCGGTAATCGATTATCCTTCATACCCTTCATTCGGTTGTTTTATCCTTTAATTCATTCCCCTCATTCCAAGCAAAGTGATGCATAAAGTGTTAAGCATCATCTCAAAATGAATCAGTAAAGCCTGACAACAGCTTGAGCTGCGAGGTAGTGTGATATATTGGTCATCACTTGCAATTAGTCTATTTCTTCTTTCAAAAGTGTACTTAGGGTGGTAATTATGATGCTGTGCCTGTTAGTTTGGAGAAAAGGTTTTTGAGTTTCTCACCCACCCAACGAAAAAATGAAATTTATAGGTTTGAATGTGGTTTCTAAACTGAGCAGTCCTTATGAGTTATAAGAGACATAGCTGATTTTTTTCCATTTTGGCTGCTTTCTTATTTTTGGGTAGCATGCTTTCCATTGCCCATCAAGTATTATGCAGCCCTTGTAATCAAAGTTTGTCTTCTTGCAGAGACAACCATAGTATTGCAACAAGAAATGACCGATTAGTTTCGTGGATGATGATTATGTTGGCAGTGTCATCATGTACAGTGGCTATTCTAAGTGACATGTACAGCTTTTTTGTTCCCGAGAATGGAAATGGAAGTTGAATTACTGCAACTACATGGGCAGTTTCTGGTGCTGTTTTGGCAATACACTGAATCTCATCTGTGAAGTAAAAACCTTCAAGCAAGGTCAATGGAACAAACAGCAATTTGTATGTTCAGATGAGATTTAAAACTTTTATTGTAACACTGGAATTGCCAGTCGACAGATGGATTGTTTGTGCAAAAGGTGAGAGGCAGAAAACGTCTTTGCAGGAGCTCATTTTTGTTACTGGTGGAACAGAAGATGATATAGGCGAGCAAGGATGATAATTTACAGCATAATCCACATTGTTTTTGCAAGTGGGTTTGATAAAATACACTATAATTAATCTGTCATCCATACTTGTACATAGTGAAGCTCCAGATTGATGAATGACGTGATGTGGGAGGCAAGCAATATTGATGCGACTTTGGGCGCTGGCAATGGTTTATTGGAAGACAAATTTCAATAACTATTAGAAATTTTTGCCCCCTCCTGATGAGGTTTGTCAAGTTTTCATTATGCTTGCTATTGCATGTCGCCAGATTTAGATGTTGGGTACCCAGTTCATGTCCTGTAAACATGATTACATGTTTTGTAAACTCCAATAGCAGCTGCAAAGGTCACTACTGCTGTCATCATTAATCTTTGAGATCGAAGAGCTGGTAGATTGTGAAGTCCGTGTTGATTAACACAACGAAAGGGAGTCGTGACATAGTCCATATTCCTTCAAAGGCTTATGTCAGTCAGGCATTTTTGTTGGTTTCATCAGTCAATGTGCAGTGTGAAGCTTTCTACTTATAGGGACGAGTTAAGTTCAAGAGATGCTCAAGTGATTAGCAATGTCGTTCTCCAATTGTGATATTTAGTAGTTCGAATTCTACCATTCTTTGTGCCTTTAAATCCCCCCAAATGGTGGTTTGCAAGGTCATTTAATACTTACCTTGTATTTGAATGTGTAATTATGATTGTTAAATTTATTGTACACACCAAATGCCAATTCTAGCAAAGCCAAGACTACATCTTATGGGCTATGGTTTAGATGATTATACTATGAACGAGTACCTATAACTATGAACATGGTTCAAAAGAAGTACCCCAAAAGCAGCAGAGGCAATGTAGCTAGTCACTGGGCCGAATTAGCAGATTCTCCCCAAAAAAATAAAAATAAATGATGATTAAATAAACTAAAATCTATCTACAAAAATTCAAATTCGTGTCATTAGGACCACAACGAATGTACTCACTGTGCATTAGGAGGTGCCCTGTAGCCACGCCCAAGGAGGAAAGAATGTACTCACTAATTATGCTGCTTTGGCAATGGACGGCAATCTCTAGATTAGCTTAACTATTAGCAGAATATGAATTAAGGGTCTTTCCATATTTAACCTCACACCTTAACTTGAATTCTCAATATTTAGTTAACTCAAAACTGTTGTGCATCGTTTAAAGAATTTAGAGTGATACCGGACATATTTTGAGCGGCCAATCCAAACCCATATGTAATGGCCTCGCC